>JAVQJF010080920.1:0-32549 GCA_036023855.1 Gadopsis marmoratus | reverse complement strand
GCATCTTATAGCTACAGCAGAACATCTTGCTGTGATAACTTTAGCTGTAAACGTAGCAGCGTTATGGCAGAGATGAGGGCTGTTGGTCAGGTCGTGATGAGTGCTTGTTCGTTCTAATGCAACCACACATTTCTGTTCCTTTCTGCTGTGTCTGTGCTTGACATCAACGCAGGTGAAAGTCACACTGAGAAAGTTGAACTGTTGAACCCTGTCAATCCGGAGCTGGAGAGACTGGAAACCAGAAAAATACACCAGGAAAGATGGGGATGAAATTGAGGACAGCTGGAGAAGGAGCAGTATAATCTCAGGACTTAATGATTCCATCTACTCACTTCAGAAAATCCATTTTTATCCTAATCCTAATGCCTGACAAGTCACAGTCATGCATGTTTGTTTAGAATTTACAAAAATATGCAATAATATGCATATATGAGGTATATTTTCTTACGTTCAGTCTCTACTGCCGTTTGAGAACACATCTCTTCATTTAAATCAAAATCAAGGTTGCACGTTTAGTTAAAGCCCGTCATGGTTAGACCTCTTCTTCACCCTTTAAGGCGGGACAACGTATTCCTTTATCATTTTCTATTTCTAAGGCATGCTGTTTGGTGACATCACATAAACCCAGTATGTACAACAACTAAGCAGAGGTCTAACCAGCCAAAATGTCTGAAGACACCTGTGCAGGTGCGCAAGTTAAGTTTGACATGAATCAAACTTGAACATCATAGAAGATGAATCCTGGAGAAATCACTTCAAAACAAACATGTTTAAATTAATATTTATTGATGTATTAACATGTCATATTTAAATTCTCCACTTTCAGGTAAAAAACATCACATGTTGGATTTTGTTTTTTAATGTGAAGTATTGTAATGTGTGATAAAAAGTAGTTTCTTAACCTTAAACCCGTGGTACAGTCGCCACGGCCATATCTCTACTGACATGGCCGTGGCGACTGTACCACGGGTTTAGGGTACCATGCAGGAGCGAAGTGTCACGGCCACATTCTTGCCTGGCATTCAGATTTACTACTAATTAGCTGATCTGCACTCATTCCACAACTCTGCTTTACAGCACATTCACTGTATAAACACACGTGTGCAGACATCTCCTTTCTATAGACACACTGTGTCTGACCCATTTTCTGTAAGGGACATTATGTTTAAACCTGACATTGAAGCTGAATTGAAATATTTTTATTCATACATTATCTTCAGAATGAATCAATGAATCCTCAAGATCTGGTTTAAACAACAACTGAATAAAAGTGACTCAGATTGCTGGATGATTTCTGCTTAGTCATATTTGTGTTCTTGGTGCTAATAAAACATTGCATTTTCTTACAGTTTTGGCAGGTGATGGGTCAGGAGCATGGTATTGACGCAACTGGTCGTTACACTGGTTTCCGTCACCAGCAACTGGACAGGATCAACGTCTATTACAATCAAAGTAATTCTAAGTAACACTGAGATTAATATTTTTTGCATGACCAGAGATGTGTAGCTTTTCTCACCGTATCTTTTTGTTTTGTAGATGGCACATATGTTCCCCGTGCTGTACTTGTTGATATGGACCCCGGCACCTAAACAACGTGCGGTCCCGACCTTGAGGCTCGCTCTTCAGACCAGACAACTTTGTTGTTGGTAAAAATGAATACATTGTCTGTTCGTCCAGAAGTATTTAGCTACTCATTATGCACCTTGAGTGCTGTGAAGCATTCCAATACACATTAAAAACAAAATCCTGAAAGTTGAGAAGTTAAATATGACATGTTAATACATCAATAAAGATGTCATTAAACATCAACACGTTTGTTTTGAAGTGATTTCTCCAGGATCCATCTTCTGTGATGTTCAACTTTGATTATTGAGCAGCATCTTCAGTCTGCTATGACAGCAGCTAGCAAAGATGGGCAGGAAAAGCAAAATATGGCAACTAAACTTGGTCGAGACTAAGTCCGAGACAACAGAAAAAAAGGTCTTGAGAGCTACTCTACATGTGTGCTATGCAGCCAGATATGTGATATAATCACAAAATGAACTTTCAGTGAAAATAGTCTTTGAATAAGTAAGGGAAGAAAAGAAAGAAGGAAGGAAATAAGCAGAGTTTCAGACACATTTGTTCTAGTTGAAATTAAATTAAGGCAGGACGCGATGGTGTCGGAGAATGAACAGGTCACTTGGCACATTGAGCGAGATCCTGTAGGGAAACGTGCCTCGTCTGCACATGTCTGATGTCTCAGGGGAGCAACTGGCAGAGTGGCAACACGTACAGTACAAAGCCATGTGCCGAAGCCAGAGGGACAACGTCAGCTGTGCGATGTCCTACTTACCTGTGTGACCCGCTTTGTTGTACGTTAAAAAAGGATAGAACGCCCTGAGCAGCCTGGAGGAAAGCAGTGTGCTCTGATGGAGATGAAAAACAAAAAGTTGCAAACAGAAGGAGGAAGGCCACTAATATGGATGAAATCAATAATTTCTCCACGGGGAGGTGTGGAGGGATGGCTGCAATGCATCAGTTCATCTTTCTTCATTTGCAGTTGAAACGCTGCGGCTGTACTGGGCAGCTGCTTGCAGTCAGTGTGAGTTTGACTTTCCCTGGACACGCTGAAAAAACGCCCTCTCCCATCCAAGTCAAATCATTTTAGATTATTTATTTTTACTCGAAACACATTTGGCTGCCAGTGCAGTAAATCATTCATGCTTGATAAGATTTCTCAAAATACAGCAGCATGTCCAAGCTGCCAGACGTCTTCAAATAAGACCAAAAGGGTTAATGCACTGAACGTTACAAGCCAATTAATACTAGCAAATTAAATGACTCTCTCTCGCCAAATGTCAGCTGGGATCAGCTCCAGCACCCCCCGCTGCGGATAAATGGTAAATGGTAAATGAACTCTTTCTTATATAGCGCTTTTCAACCGAAACAGTTCCCAAAGCGCTGTAGCAGTAATCTAAGGTAGAACAGTAGTCTAATAATAAGATAAGATAATAGGATAAGATAATAGATAATGGATGGATGGATTAAATTACTTAAAATATGTTTAGTAATATGTCTAATATATATATATATGTCTTAGTTCTAGATAACAGTATAGCAGGCAAGACCCCATAGAGCCTGGCCCGGCCTAGTTTTTAACCTTTGACCTTCAAGGTGTGGGGGTGGGGGGACCAGCACTGAGCCACCATCCCTGCTGAAGTGGTTGCCAGTTGGTGGGTAAACACAGACTATGTCTCATTAAATAAGGGATGGCTTATCATATTTTGTAATGGCATCCATGGTCCCCAGAGGATGAACTGAACTGGCTTTGGTGATCCCTTGACCTTTCCTCTAGCGCCACCATGAGGTGAACATATTTGGTTTTGAGTGAACTGCTGGATGGATTGTCATGACATTTTGTTCACCGGAGGATGGAGCTACACGACGTCTGTGTTCCCCTGATTTTTCATCTCTTTAGGTCAAAATTTCAATTCATCCAATATTTTATGGCCAAATACAAAACGAATGACATACTGAGGCTTTATACCAGCATGTCACCGTGAGCACATTAGCATGCTGACATTAGCATTGTCTGCTGCCGTGGTGACCGTGGTCACTACAGAAACAACACAGTGCCGCTCGCCATCTGAAAGCATCATTAGCGAAGTGATTATTCTGGGACTACAGTTGTGTTCATCTGAAGCCTTATTGTTATGAGTGAAATGTGACAGGTTAAAAAAATGGAAGTCATGCTAACAGAAGACTGACGCTTGAAATTAGATATCGTGTCCTGAAAACAAAATACCACCATGGAAGTCCAAAGATATAAACCTGATACATCCATTACATTTTGTAATGGCGTTCACTTGATACTTAAAAGCATCATTTTTGCAGCGTAAAATGAAAAAAAGATTATTCCACTCTGGCATTTTTTCTGATTTTCTGTTCCTTTGTGTGTCTTTCAAGTGGCTTTAAGTCACATCTTGCCCACACTGAGTCGCATCATGCCACACTGTTGTCCAAGCTACACACTGCAACAAGGGTTTTCCATCTGTCATCCAGTATATTTGCTCTTTTAAATGCTGCTTTTCATCCTGAGTCCATAAAGAGGACTCAAATCTCAAAACAAGTGTGGTGGAATGCCTCATCTTTCTTCTCTTAAAGACATTCAATCCAATCATTTGCCACATTTCTTTCAATTTTCTACAGCCCAGAAGTAATAGTTCTCTGCTACACCTTGTTAACCTGACCCAGTTCTACTGAAGCCCTTCATCAGGTGACCGTAAGCATTGGTCAGCATGCAATATTACGCTGGGAGAGGGCTTTGTGTACAAAAGGTGTTCAATTCACTTTATTTATATATCTTAGCAGCTGAGCAGCAGTACAGTTCCACATGTAAACAAATTGTAGTAGTGCGGTGGTAGTAGTAGTAATATGAATTATATCCAGCTACAAAAAAGCCGGCAGTTGGAACAGAGGTTGTTGCTATGGAAACGATATACTCATCTAGTCCCATTAAACTGGCAGGTGTCACATCGCAAGTTTCATCTCGTCTGGTCGCAAATCTTTGGTCCGAGCTGGGCTTTACAGAAACTTCCTCACTTGCAGATCCTATCTTGGTAACCATGGTAATTAGGGTTACGGCCTGATTTAGGAAAACAGCCATAACAGATGAACAGTGTGGCTGACGTAGCAAATGTATCTCAGGCCGCTGTTCAGGGCCTTGCCAACTAAACAAAGCAACGTACTAACTATAACCATATCACCTTCATTGCAGCGCCGCCCAGTGGACCTTATCTTAGTAAATATAAAATTCTTCACGTTAAAGAAATGTAAGTCTTAGTCTAAATCTAGTCTCTTGGAACAGCATCGTAGCCACAGCTTCACAATATTTTGTTTAGGGAAAATAAGGAATAGGAGATAAATGAAGTGACTTTAACATTTTAGGAAATAATTTAAATTTATTTCACACATACACTACGTACTGCACGCACGTAGTACTCCTACTGTTAAAACACTAGGTGGCTTGGGTGATGCCACCCTTGTATGTTTAGTAAAATGCTACTTTGTAGGTAAGGCAGCAAGAAGCTTTTCTTTATGGTATCTGTTGTATTAGGCAGCAGTCTAGCCAGGATTAGTTTTGTTATATACTTTCAATTGGCCTGGTACATTTGTTGTTATAGTTTTATATACTTGTCCACTGTCTCAATAAACTACTGCCTTTTGACTTACTTCATCCCTGCCTACCCGTAGACCAAAGTAGGGCCCTAACAGCCTAATGTCATATTGTGAAAAGATTTTTGCAAATCCTGTTGTGACAATTAGGCCAAAGCAGTTGTAAACTGCTGTGAAGGTTAATCAAATGTCCCGCCTCCTTGTCAGTACGTCAGGGGAAGGTCTGTTTCTTCTACTACAAGTACCCAGATAAGATCTGTTCAGCATGTAATGTGCTAATTTTCAGTTCCACAGGCTTCTCCATGCCAGGCTCACTTCAGCTGGGAGTCAAACCAGTCATCCTCCAGTTGGAGCGCCAGTCTGTTCTCTTTAAATGAGTTGCACAATGCTCCCATCTAGTGGTCCCATACAGGCTCTGCAGTTTTAAGCAAGCTCACACCTAAAGCTGTTTTCGTGCTTTGCTTTCAGTGTACAAATGCTGCTAAAGGTAAGAAGTATAGTATAGTATATTCACAGAGGGACATTAACTGTATACTGTCCACAGGCTTTGATTAAATCCACTTGAACATTGGAAATAAGCAACAAATCCAAAGAGAATACGGTCAATAATTTAGTCTGGAGTAGAAGAGGAATTCCAGTGTTTTGAACTCTTCTTCACCAGATGGGGGTGAAGGAAGATTCTCACTCAAGACACCTGCACAAATGCCAGACAGTCTTCAAATTGAAGCCTTGAATGTTTTCCTGATATTTGCTTCTTGTTTTGTAAAACAAGACATTTTCAGGTTTCACACCTGCCTCTGATCAAATTAGTGCTGTTTTTCTTGAAGTAACAATTTTATAGTAGTAACATCCAACCCTATGAATCCTGACTTATTTCCATAAGGGACCCTGTTTTACCGTGGAGTACACTGATGACCGCAGCCACCTGTGTTCCAGCAGCTTCTGAGCCACAGCAGACCTGTTTTTGGGGTGTTTGTTGGATTACAGCTGTCCGTCTTGACCGACCCGTGTAAATGTATAATGCACTTCCACAGATCTGTACTGAGCTCTTTGGACCATTGTGATGTGGATCAGTCTGGTGTGCCTAGTTAGTGCAGTCAAACAAGCTCTGTTTAAATCACAATCACTGACACGAAATTGATATAGATAATATACAGTACTGTAACTTGCCGTATGTATATTTTTTACACACATCTTTCTGTCCATTGTCTCTATAACGCCATGGCCAATACAGCTGGCTCGGTATCCTCTTTTTCTGTTGTTAACAACAGTGCTTTTGTAATGCAGGAATAGGCTAGCGGGCTTGTTAAGGACGAACTCAACAGAGTCCAAAGGCTTTGTGAACATACGCCACGCCCTCACCCTCGCAAGACACAAGGCTGTTTTTTAACGTAACTACATAAATACATAAAACAAAACAAAAAAGTTACTCCTTAAACTACAAAAGCCATTCAAACCTTAAAGTGTTCTACATCTTTCGTACATTTTGAGAGTTATTCAACTTTTCAGTCCTATTCATACTAATTAGACCATTTGAAACTTTTCCAAGTCTTCATACTCCTTTTCTACACTTTCTACACTCATTTCTTCAACTTCATTCAAACCATAACACGTTCCACATCTTTCTTACGTTATGACTTTTATTCAACCTTCATAACCTTTTCATACTTTAGATCCTTTATCCTGTTCCGCCTTCTCAACCCAGTCATAGTCCCTCAACTGCCTCTTGAAATGAGTCATTATTATTTTTCAGTATTATTCAATATTTAAATCCGGCTATCTAGTTTAGCATCAGCCTTTCAACAAACTTTAAAATATTCCACATCATTCATACATTTTCAGTATTATTCAACATTTCACTCCAGTGTCATGTTAGCCTTTCAACATAAAGCATAACATAAATTGCCTTTTCTAGTTTTGTTAATCCTCCTGATAAATGGACCAAACCACATGCATTATGAGAGGGGTTCAAACAAGATGGTTGGATTACGTGTTTACATTTTAATCACATATTTATTTTTGTATACATTTTTTTAATTACAAAAGAAAGTATTTTCTGAACATTTAGGGGCCCCGACCTACTAAATATATTTTTAAATATAACACAATGAGTGGGAAAGTTTAGAGGAGACTGTTTTTGGTCCTGACCTAAAAAGGCATGCAGCTCATCCTGATGTGGAGGTTGTTCACCCTCCGTCCAGCAGATGCTGCTGCAGCTCTGCCTGAAGACCTGGCCCCCTTCCTCCTTCAGCTTTGCCTGCATTTGTTCCTTCAGCTTGTCAAACCATAAAATAAGCAGATGGAGTTTTGTTAAAACTCTCTCTCAGCAGGTTACAAAAGCAAAACATGGCAGTAAAATGTCTGTGCAGTATATGATAAAACATGGCCCCATCTGAAGGTGTCTCACAGTTCTACCACAGCAACACTTATTACTGCTGTTATTTCCCTTCAGTACAAACTGTCCCCGTCCCAGCCATTTAAGAAGATTAAGTGATGAGTGCATCATGCGGATCAGATATTGAATATGTCACTACACAACAACACACTTTCAAATTGGCCCACGGTGGCAGGAGACGGGACTGTGACAACATCTCAGGAGAAATCAGCAGAGGCATCAATCAGGTCCAATCACCCCACAGTTCATAAATCTTCAATCGAGCTACAAGTGGCCAATCGGGGCTGTCAGCACTGAGATGCTTTTAAATAGTCATCGCCCTCATTTTTAAACCTGCCACACAGCCACAGGCATTAAAATACCACCTGCCATGTGAGGTTAAAGGCAGATGCAGTAATCCAGATTGATGGCTCATAGTATTTCGCTACGTTGGAATTCTAAGGGTCCATCTGCGTTCTGAGCGATTTTGAGATATTGAGCTTCAAAGTTTCAATTCAGTTCAGTTTTATTTATATAGCACCATATCATAACAAAGTTATCTCAGGGGTCTTGTTCACATAGAGCAGGTCCAGACCGACCGTATGTGCAGAGGACCCAACAGTTCCCACCATGAGCAGCATGAGCTACACTCCCTTTAACAGGAAGAAACCTCGAGCAGAACCAGAACCAGAACCAGGCTCTGGGTGGGCGTCATCTGCCTCATTGGCTTGAGAGAGGGGATGTAGGGTGAGAGAGTGAGAGCAGGAAGAAAGAGGACACACGGCAGCAAAGTACAGATGTAAAGCAATAGTAGTAGCGATGGTACTGATTAACATTAATAAAACTACTAGTAGTAGCAATATAATATTAGTAATACTAATATCAAGAAGAGTAACAATAATAGCAGCAGCGGCTGTAGAGCAAGAACTGCTATAAGCTTGATCAAAGAGTCTTAAGCCTACTCTTAAATGTGAGGAGGGGGTCTGCCTCCCGAACACAGTTGCAGTCTGGATCTCCACAGGAGTTCCTGTGAACGGTTCCACAGGACAGGAGCTTGGTAGCTGAAGGCTCTGGCTGCCATTCTACTTTTAGAGACTCTGGGAACCACAAGGAGCCCTGCATTCTGGGAGCGCAGTGTAGAGACGCTAGTACTGGAGAAATATGATCTCTGTGCCTGGTTCTTGTCAGCAAACGTGCCGCAGCATTTTGGATCAGCTGGAGAGTCTTAAGGGACTTACTGGAGCTGCCTGATAATAGGGAGTTGCAGTAATCCAGCCTTGAGGTAACAAATGTGTGCATGTACAATGCACATTACGTAACGCTCTTATATTGCAAGTTGCTTTGGATAGAAGCGTCTGCATAAATGCATAAATGTAATGTAAATGTAATTACAGTATATTAGTTTTAAAATATAGGGTGTCGTGGATGTGCCACTCTGAACCCATCAGCCTCCCGTCCCGCACACATCTGCCTCACAGGTAGCAGTTTGTCATCAAAGTCCAGAGCAGCCAGAACACTGGACGGCGGGTTCAGGCGTCCAGATTTGACCAAGCAGGCAAGGAAGTTGGTGAAGACTCGCTGCCGTTTGTCATCACTCATGTTATTATATCGTTGACACCTTTATTATTAATCCTGTTTTCTTGTAAATGACAAAACGTACCTTCACCAAACATTCTTTTAAGACAACTACATCAGTGCCAGTGACTCCATTTACAGAGAGCACAGAGGACATTTCCTGTGCTACTGTCAAATCAAGAAACAAACCCTTTCGTTACAAGCCTTTGAAAAACGGAACAAATTTGACACTTGACACAACGTAACCAATTCAAAGGAAAACCAAATTAAGACATAACTCATGAATTCAGAACCTCTTTCTTCTTCTGTCATCAGGACTACTACAAGTACTCTGTAGTACTCTGAGTAGTCTACAACACTCCAACAGTTACAGCTAAACTCGCTGTAACCAGGCAAGCGAAGGCTGCGGAAGCATGCGGATGAAGTGGGATGTTCTGCTTGCACCACCTCAACTTTCATGTCAGCCATGAGTATCTCCCACCCAACCCAGGACTTAACAAGCTGTTCCAGATGCTCTTGGGACACTGAAAGTTAAGAGTAGTATACTAATATTACTAACTATTTATTAAATATTGCAAACATGTTCAGGATAAAAGCCATCTATATAGTGTACACGTTGTTCTAAAGGGTCTGTTCATACTTCTGGGCACATACTGTATGTTGCTGTGACTTCACAGGTAGGATCCCATCCAGGCATCCTTCCTCCTGAGGAAGGACCAGGGACCATGTCCAGGTGCCCACGCCTTGTCTTGGTCAGGGACGAGGCAGGAGACGAAGCAATCAAGATGTGATTGAAGAGTAGACTTTCAGCTTTAATTCAAGGGGTCTAACAAAAATATGACATTAACTGTTTAGGAATTACAGCCACGTTTTTAATTGGAAAATTGACTGACAGGTGCAGTCAAGAAAAGGACAACACAGTTTCACAGTTCTTAGTGTAACACCAAAAATTTAAACTACTGTATGGACATAACACTTTAGGCGGAGTATCAATATGCAATGTATCTGTTCCCACAAACTGACGCAAGTACCCCATGACTCTGCACTTGGAGTCAACTGAGTACCCATCGTTATCATCCTCCAACCCTCCTTCGTCAGACCATTTGATTTGGTCTAGAAGTGAGAAAATAGGACGATCATGACAAACAAGTTATAAACCACATGTTTCATTTTTGTGTGGCTTATGTGACTTTTACTTATTTGCACTTCTCAAAAAACATTTCCTAAAGGGAAATAATCAAAACCATAGAGAAAGCACAAAGTAATTGTTTCTTTTCAATTCTGTTTGACAGTCCAGTAGGAAATGAAGAACTACATACTTACTACATTATATATTTGTGTATAGTGTATTTTCTGTGAGTATTTAACGTCTTGTCCTAATTGATATAAATTCCTGTAAAAATAAAACATAATGTAATCATTTGGATTGGCACCGAGGCAAGATTATTACAAGGAATCTATATGTGCTTCTGATTCTTAGGAAATATTTAAGAACTTTGTTTTACCTCAAATATTCCATTATTGTTATGCCTATTCATAAAGCAGATGTGTACAGAGCAGTTGCCAAAATCAACTGTGAATCCATGTTGCAACTTGTGCATTACCATACTGAAGAAGTGTCGAGTCACACCATCTCCAATGGCCACATCCCCTGAAAACACGAGTCATTACAGACACCCAGACACATTCTTTTCTCCTATATTCAAAAACAGAAAACCTGTTAGCATAGAGAATTCACTCACTTTAAATGTAAGCATCATAACAACCATACAGGTGTCATTTTAGTTTACCAGTATTATTTATATGACAATCATTGGTCAATGCTCAGTGAATTTAATTTTAAATGCTCAAAATTAAGATGAAAATATGCTTCTAAAGTCTTAAGAATGGGGGGAAAAGCAAGAAAGAAGTGAGTAGACAACCAACACTCTTTACATCTCATAAAGACAACAAGGTGTACATCAACATGGACAGCTTATTGCATGTAAAGTTAAAGACCCCGTAGTTTGGCTTGGAACGGGGCATTAATTGTAAAAGTAATAGCATTTTAACCATCTTGCACAATATTGACTAATTGTATTGACTGTGAACTTATTCTGAATAAATGAAATAAATGCTAACCCAAGACGTCCATTGCTACAGGTCTGGACTCCAGCGGATATCCTGATATATATACACGATATCCTCTGGTGGCAGGATCGCTGATGTGCCAGGTGTTGAATGAGTCACCGCCGCTTTCAGTGACCATGTGCATACGAATCAGATGGTGTAGAAGCAGAGACGTGATTTTCCCGCGTTTTGCCGATAACTTCCTCGCTCACGTCCTGCTGATGTCGCCGGGAAATCGCGCTGCCCATCTTCAGGCAGAGCTAACATTTGCAATTCATCTAATATGTTGCTACGTTGCTGTCTGGACCCACGTGGTAAAGCGTTGCCTGCGCGAATCAACCAATAGACATTTGAGCTGTGGCGTGGAGGGCGGTTCTGATTGTAGTATAAAAAAGGTTTGATAAGTCGAGAAGGTTAGTAAAACAATTTGCCTTTTGCATAATTCAGTTACAGTTAAATTCAGTTATTTTATTCAGAAAGGCCGTGTTCGCTGCGCTGGGAGCCGGTGCTTTGTGTCCGTGCATTAGCTTTGATGTTTGGACGAATAAAAATCTATTTATCAAAATCATTTAATCTGGTTGTTGTAGCCGACATTCCAAAGCCGTTAACTGTTATATTAAGTGTTATATGAACTCTAAGATACTACTGTGGCTGCAGAACTGCTTTTATATTCCTTTAAATGTAAGTTGATTTTGTAACTGCTCCCGGTTTTTGACTTTTTGACTACTTGGGGATACATTTTGAAATTTGCCCAGTGTTTTGCCTGTTGGCGGTTAGTGACGTAGCTAGGAATATTCAAATTCCCTGGCTTTAATAACTTCATGCATCTTCTTACTAGCTTGACGACTTGCTTTTGTTGCCCACAGGATATCGGATTGGACATAACAGCGAGTAAAGAGCCAGAGGCTGACGACGGAGGTGGAGAGGATTAATCAGTTGTAGTTCACTCCACTGCCCCTTTTCCTGATGTTGTCCCGATTAAAGGACAAGTGCCGTTTTTCACAATGCTCTGCTGTTGAATCTTGTAATGTTCCACAAGTCTTTTCCAGCTCAGTGTTCTGCTGTTCATGTCAATATCTTGAATCTTGCAGTGCTGTATGATGTGTTAAGCCCAGCAGATATTTGCTCCCTCAGAGTGTCATGTTTTGCTGTAACTGTCCACACGTTGTACACTTGTGGCTTTATCAACAGCTCATAATTAATTTTAATTGTTCTAAATCAGTAATCCCTCAGTAAAAATAACTTCTAGGTTGCTCAGTTCCGCACAATCTTAAATTAGACTAAGTCCACTTCTATCATCACTTCCTCTTTTTACTTAGTTTCAATTCATCATAATGGCTTATTAAAGAATAGGAAACCCCCGACTTATTAATGTTGACTCAATAGAAAGTGACAATTGTTGATTGTGGTCCAAACTAAAGTCAGAGTAAAGTCATTGTTTTTTTGACAGTGGTTGTCTGACCGCAGGTTATTTGGCTTCCATCAGATGTATTTAAGATAGCAGGCTACTCTGCTCCATCATGATATCGAGCCCTGCACTCTTAGAACAGATGTGTTCAATTTGAACACTTTCGGAATCCTTTCAGGGAAAACACTCTTTGTGTCACATGTCCTTTAACACATTTACTCTGTCAAATCTGTTAAAACTTGTTTCGATGAATTAAAACTTTGTGATTAAAAACAAGTCATGTGTAAACCATTTCCATTTGTTCAAACAAATTTGTTTGTTAAAGTAAATTTATTTCATTACATTTTAGACTTTCACACTAAATCATGTAATTAAATCACAGTGGCAGATTGTCATGTCCTTACAAATTAGCCAATTTGCACCAAATGCTCAAGTACCTTCTAAATTAAAATGTACTAAATTAAATTCAAACAAATCAGTATGAATGACTAAATTCATAAGTCAAGACCATTTCTGTTTTAAGGACTCACATATCACAAAATAGCTCTTTTCCCCAGTATTGTGGATTACAGTACAGTACAGTTACAGTATTGTGGATTACCTTTAAATCTCTGCTTTGCAAGTACTCCTTGGACTGTTAAAATGTCCACAACCCCAAAAACAGTACACTTCAATTTACAACATCTATTCAGAAATAGTCATGTCCAGACAAAACACATGGCAATAAAAAGCATAAAACAGCTGATTGGCAACGGTTGTCATCTTAGTGCCTTAAACACTCAACAACTGTCCAAAGGGCAAACTAGCTTGCACATGACTAAGTTAGCCAACAACTCTTTAAACAATATAACAAGTAAACGCAAAGCTGGCTTTCGTTAACAGAAATGTAGAATTACTACTATTACTAACATGTGTTCACACATCTATAGTGTTCTGTGGACAGTTTTATGTTTCCAATACTTTGGTTTGTGACTAAATACCTAAACTAGTGATGTTTGGAATGTTTGTTGCTAACGATGAAATGTTAGCATGCCAACACACCGACATGGCGAACAGAATAAACACTACAGGCTACCTGCTAAACATCAGCATTTTAGCATCGTCACTGTGCGCGTGTTAGAATGCTCACAGCTAAATGCTACCGTCAGCCTCATGCTTTGTGTCTTATGCTACTAGTGAGTCATGTTAGCCTGGCACCATCCTAACATTGTAAACACCACCTGTGGCGGACACATTCGCTGCAGACGCCCCCACCAGGAGTTTTAATTAGTGGCAAACAAAGTACGTCAGCAATGACTCAACGTGACAGCAAACTCCGGCCAGCCTGTCTGCGGTGGACCAGGAGGTGTCTTGCCTAATCGCACCTGGGGCTACCTTCTATGTTCTTCCTCCTTCCCGTTACATTTTCACCGTCCATCTCGTAGTTGATGGAATCATCGCGAGCGGATGATATCTGCAGTAGCGTTGTGTTTCTGCTGAACTCACCCACAGCACTCAGTAAGAGAGATGCAAGTTTACTCTGACAGCCAGATCGTTCGCTTTCATTATAGATTTGGGAAGAAGATGAAAGTGGTTCCCGTGGTCTCCCGGGAAGTCCTAAATACAGCTCGCTTCAGGCCAGATGGCCCCAAATCTGATGGGAGACACTGTGACAGATTCTTTCATGTGGACTTCACATGATTTATGAATCAACGTGCATTTATATGCTGACAGTTCTGGAAAAGCACAGTAAAGAAAGAAAAGGTAAGTATTGTTCTGCAGCGCTTCTTCTACAGAATCATGAGGGATAAGACCAGATTAATGCGAGACTCCAGCTAGACAGATAACAATGCACATTGCTACGCTTTCATACGAATTCATGATGGCATCTGAATCCATCTAAAAGAAGTGAGTGAGCTGCAGCACAACACCAGATGTCATTATTTTATCGCCACCCTTAGGAACACACGTCTGCGGCAAAATGTTCCGAAACTCAAAGGTTCCCTTACTTATCTTTCCTCCAAGCTTTCAACTGCATCCCAGGACTTCAGCAAATAATGAAAAAGAGAAACTCGGGGCAGCACGCGAACGTTTCAGGCAAGACGCGCGTCTTCAGTATCCATGCTGGCAATTTCACAGGCGCTAATTAACCCCACACGGATTGTGAAATTGCAGAATACAGAAGATCGCGTTGTGACTTATTTATTTCTTCAGTGAATTAAATTTGTCATCACGTGACCTTAGTGCAGAACTTTGGTCACGTGGCAACACATAAGACAACCAGTTATGATCCCTGAGCTCATTCCACTCGCCAACGAAGGCTGTGGGACGTGGCCGAAAGCACTGGGAAAAGAAGATTCAACCTCGAGTTTGAGTATTATACCACAGAAAGGACATCTTTACAATAGAGCTACACGCCGGAACAACCAATCAAAAAGAGGAGTGAAATCACCAACAGCTGAAACAATGACGCTGTCAAACACCGATCCATTAAAGAAACCTGCAGAAATCGCAAGACCCGAAGAACAGAAGACAGAAAACATCAGTTTGGCAATAAATAATATACATTTGGCAAAAACTGTAATTAATGCATACATTTTATGCACATACTCCTTTTTCTTATTTTAAATTAAGTTTTATAGCCTGCCTACACTGAACATGTGAAACGTACTGCATGATTCTGCATAGAACTGTTGAAGCTCACACGTCCGATTGAAATACACTGAGGGGAAGATGCTGCCACATTAAACTCTGCCTCATTACAGCCAACGTGGTCATTCTCACATTCTTTAGCTGCATTCAAAAGTAAACACTCATTTTTTAGGCGACTTGTGATCTGTGATGGTCGAACTGCTTTTGCATGGACAGTGAAACTTCATTCGTGTTCTTCTTGAAGCAGTGACTGCGGATGAGAGTTGATAAGGAGGATTATTAAGTATACTTGATAATTATACCCAAATATCTTATATTTTGCACACTAACTGCACTGATATTCTCACCGTGTAGGTCGTATCCTCGGGCCTGGAATCGGGTCGCTGCCATTTATGGTTGGACAAGATCTTTAGGACAACCAAGCCGAAGGCTACAATCAAAACACCCAACGCGTTTCCCAGCAAAGCCTCAGCTGGAAGGCTAGCATACGGCTGAGTTCCACTGGCGTTTCCTTTGCTGCGGAGAAACACATTTAAGACGGCAAATGTATCGCTTTGTCTTGAAGGAAAACATCGGTTAACCGTATGGCAGAAACGCAGCACTCACAGTGCAAAGAAGAGCTTCTCGTTGATTCCGGAGATGCAGGCAACGATGCTGAGCGACAGGATGCTGCCTCCCAGCCACACGTGGACGGGTTTCAGGAGTTTGCGCAGCGACGCGGGGGAGCAGGGCAGGAGGAAGCCAGCCACGCCCACCGCCCACTGGATGGAGACAGGAAACACAAAGGCAGACCGCCAAAGCTAAATTATGTCTCAGAATGAGACAAAAAGAAATCACGCCACCTCTCATTGCACTTGACTAATAAAGCGATGCAGGCTGCAGCCACACGAACACGTTTTTGTTTTAAGAAGGCATGACTTCGCCCACACTACTCCAGCGAGTCATAACCCCTGAAATGGAGAGCTCATAAAACACAGCTGACCCCGTTGTGTTTTCGTGAGGACGGGCGGAAACGTTCTAAAACGCCCACGTCCTCTTCCTGATTGGGTCTCATCAGCCACGACGTGTCCTTCCCTGATTCGTCACGTCCCTATCACATGACCCTTTCCCTGAAGACAACAAACCACATCAGCTTCGTCTACCAGCAGTTAATTCAACACGGATAACAAATTACAGCACTTGCTTTCAGTAACAGTTCCAGCTGGTCGTCGGTCCAAGAAGAAATCTCTGCTCTTACTTTTATTTGGCCTTACTAGCATTTCCTGCAACTAACTAAGCAACCAACCACAGAGTGGACCATCTGCTTCCTATCGGTCATGTGACGTATGGAGATTATACCTGGAACGCTGATAAAACGCTCCAGTGCACTTGTGTAGATCATTTTTGTTTTAAGGGGCCGTAGTACATTGACAACGTGTTGGTGTGGGTGCAGCCTCAGTTTCTGCACGTGAAGTCGGGCACCTGTACGGCGAAAAGAGCTGTAGCAGCGATTCCAATCCAGCTGTGCAGGGAGTAGAGGTTGGGAACCTTTGTGGCATTGTGGAAGTCAAACACGGCACAAAGCCCCACGATGGACAGCACCAAGGCGAGGAGCATCACAGCAGCATGCAGCAGCTTCCAGGGGAGTTTATTCTGACCCCAGGTCAGGGGGACGCGGTACAACACAGCTCCTGCAGAGAGGAGGCAACAACAGAAAAGATGCAAAATGTTAATTAAAAAAAAAAGAGGTTCCTTTGTGCATTGCATACAAACTGGAGTCTCAACCCAGGGGCCGCTTCCTTCTAAGGACCGTAAAGGCCAAACCAAGCCATGAGACATGAGTCTGCTCACCAGCTGTCACGAGGCGCCACTCCTGTCGCCTAGCAACCGTCACAGCTGCAGCTGAGGTTTGAGGTTTTTAAGGCCCCTTGATTTATGTTTTTACATTTGTATCATTAGCTTGTACCTAAAAAAGTGCTATCCTGATCGGCCGCTGTCGACGGTACGTTTGGGGGACGCCATGTTGTTTTGCCACTGGGTGGCATCATGGGAAATGTAGGATCTGGCGTCTTTGGCGCTTGACTCATGCTGGGGAATAAACGTTGCGGTACCAACTGTATATCCCAGTTTTGCTGAAGTGCTCCTTTAAGTGAAAGTCAGTTTGCGTTGATATTCTGGAATCAAATGTTTTTCTTTGCCTTATTATCCTGGTGTATGGACTCTATACGAACACTGTCAGATCGCACCCAGACTGTGATGCGCCCACAAACGTAAAATCGGATTTGTTTTCTCAGATATTACACACTGGCCATGAAAAAAAGTTTTTATTTGAACTGTACATTTTATGGTTGGACTGACAAATAAAACTTAAAAACAAAATCAATGCCCAAAGCTCATCAGTGTGAGCGTGTCCAGAGTTAATATACTGGTTTACAGAATTTGAAACGTGCAATATAGATGTGAAACCCGTGGTTCCCAACCTTGTTTTGCTCGTGACCTCTGCAGTCTGTGAACCTTAAAGATCCTCAGCTAATGTTTGCACTAAATGTATAACTCTCCATATTCATGTTATTGTACAGTTTGCTTTCTTTTAAATGTTCTTATTTTTACTTATTTTGTATTTCTTAAGATTTTATGCACCAAATTCACCAAAGCAAATTCCTTGTATGGCAATAAATCTGATTCTGATAGTGAGAATTTAATTGTACAAGCTACATTTTTTTAAATATATTATGAACTTTTCATTTTAATAACAACTAACTGTCAGTCAGCAAGTGACAAAAAAGAAGCTTTAGCGAAGGCTAGGCTGAAAATATTCAGGGGTAAACTTTACAAACTTTACACTGCATGTGCACAATATAAATGTTCTTTCAGGCCACATCATTTTGAAAATGAAATATCACGAATATTAGGTTGTAGATTGTGGAGGGTGTTGCGGTAATGAGAAGAGTGCAAATGTATTAAAAATGGTCATTTAAAAATATATATTATTTCAGAATTCTAAGTAACTGTTTTAAAATTTTTTAAAATGTGAAAAAGTGTTGATTTCCTACTGGCCTTGACATTTTCTGACCATTAATGAGATTTTAATAAGACTTGTTTTGAAAAATGTGTTCAAAAAGGTGTTAAATTGTCAGTAAATGTTTTTAAATGAACACTCAAAACACTTCAGACCTCGTTATTAATGCCTAAAAATTTTATCTGTTAACGCGAGTCTCTTAAAGATTAGATTTTTGAAATCTTTGATATATCTTACAACAGGAGGCGCCGTGGCAGCATTTCTCAGTGTCCATTTTCCTTTCGCCTTTATTTTTAATTCAATCCAGCCACACGACAGGTCGCGCTCGACTCACACCTGAAGCACATTTTGGCTCCGGGTCCACTTCCTCGTTTCACGAGCGCAGCTGCAGCGACTGTGCGTGTGGGCGCTGCCAACGTGTGGCCGAGCTACACTTCTGGCATCGACGCAGGCGGAGAGCTGAAGCTGCCGCCGCTCTGCTCGCGTGCAGGCGACGCCTCCCACCCTGTCACACGAACCTCACAGCGAGAGCTGCGTCGACACAGAAGTCTTCGTGATACAGGTTTCTTTTGCTGAAGTTAGTCATTTCAAACCTCGACTCTCACATCTCATTCAACTCCAACCGGTTACCGCAGACTTAAAAGGGGAGTCGTTGCAGCGAAATTATGTCACATCCTCCATTTTGATGATGGGGGAGAAATTTTGTGAATATTCAAATTCATTTCCCCACACTGCCTGTATACGCTAAATGTATTCCTAGCACAATGATTAATGATGACATGATTTAAATCCTTGGACTTGATATGTTGCGGTTGTGTATAATTTGGTTGTCAGAATACGACAGATGCTATGTGGGATGGACAGCACCTTCAACTAGAAAGAGAGGCAACAGACGAGGCTACATTCTCTGCACGTCACCGTGTAGACGGTGGTCCATTCTGCATAACGTAAATTAACTTCTTTGGTAATATCATGCGCTGCGTGTTCAAATTTCAGATTTGCGTAACACTACTTTGATCATCTCTGTAATGTTCTTGTACAGGATGTGGGAACTGCGACTAAAACCGGATGGTTAAACCGCAGCCAATGAGTCAAATCTGCACTACTATATGTTCTTTAACATGTCCGCTACCAAAGAAATGAGCTCGTGACAGAGTTTCCAACTTCTCAGTAAGGAAAGTAGCTACTGGCTGTCCGAAAAGTCACTAAATGACACCGTCAACTAATAGTAATGGCCGCTGAAGGAGAGAGGAATAACGTCATGGGAGAGACAGAAATAACAAAACACCCTAAATATGTTTAGAACTACAAATGAACTTTCTTCTCTCGATTCTTGTTTTTTGTTTTTACCGTCCTGACCGTTAAGAGTCTTTGGGTTTTGGACTGTTGGTCGGACAAAAAGGAAGCGTCCCTTTGTGCTCTGGGAAACTGTGATGAGCGTTTCTCATCATTGTTTGACGTTTTATGGGACCAACTGATGGATAACGAAAATAATTGTTAGTTTCAGTCCTAAAGTCAAAGTCTGCTTTATTGTCAATCCTGCAGCATGCACAGGACGTACAGAGGGTTGAAATTTCGTTACTCTAATCCTAATTAAGCAACTAATAAAAACGAGACATAACATAAGGGCAACCAACCTAGAAACAAAATGAACATGGCGTAAGGCACATAACAGATTTCCACTGCTTCTAACTATCTAACGGAGGTTACTGAAGCAGTCAAATCTATAAGAATGCCATTTTTAATGCCTTTGAATGTATCGTAGGGAAGGTAGTCTGCCCTTAAAGTGTGAATCACTTTACACATTCAGGGAGCGTACGGTTTTTAAGAGAAAATCTAAAGCACATTCAAGGTGTCTAGACCAAAAATGTCCAGCCTTTATCGTCACTATAACTGCCAGGAGGCAACAAACTAATTGTTTCTCACTGCTGCCTCCACGTTTGACACATATATGTCCACCCACAGTCGCCACGCTATACTGTTATAGCGAAAGAGGAGAGGGATAAAGCTAAGTCATGCAATAATGACCAAATGTCACCTTTTCCACGCAGGTTTCACACACTGACCTGCACATTTAGGCAGCAAAGTGCTCCAACACATGGCTTAAAAGGGCATTTGAATTAGCAGAAGTGTGAAGTTCCTACTGTACTAAACGATTGTGTTCCCCTCCAAAAAGAGCCAGACAGAAGTAGCCATCACTACAATATGATGTCCAGCATATCATGTCAACACGGTGGAGAAACATTACAGTTCCCTTTGTGAAAGGCACCTTCTTTAATTTGACTTTAACAACAGACAGCGATCACTGAGGTGCAGTTACCTCGACGAGGAGGAACAGAAGTGAGAAAGAGAAACGAAAACCCTGCGTGATCCAAATTTGTAAAACAAAACAAAAAAAAACAAAACAAAGAAAGGCACTCACCGTTGCCGTAGAGCACAACCAGGCCGGCGACCATCAGGACGGGGTGCCAGTTGAACTGCAGGGCCGTGCCGTCCCAGGCGAAGCCACCGCGCCACCTGCTGTTCCACAGGCACACGCACACCATGCAGGCCAGGCTGAGGCCCAGGCACAGCAGGTAGCACACGTAGAAGCTCACCGTGGACCTCATCCTGGGGAGGTCTGCAGGCTACACCAATGGACAGCGACGACATCAGAGTAAAACTGGGATAACTTTGGTCAGAAGGTGTAAAGGCTCTTGGACATCTGGGTCACACGCAGCCGTCGTTTCCACAGCAAAACGACTGCTACATTTCAGATTCGAACTACCCGCTGAAACCGAGGCTATACACGGCACCTAGACGTCTACAGAAGTCTCCTGCCACATCTGGCCCACTTTTGACCTTGAACAGCTGAACGCCAGCCACACAAGGTGAACGCTGGCAACACCAGAAATCTCTAAACCAACTTTTAACTGAGGTCTAACCTTTAAACGGCTCAAACTAACATCAAATTAACATCATCATCTTACCTTGTCCACGTCCTGCTGGGACACCGACACGCGTCCTGCTGCTGTGGGACACTGCAGTTATCACAGCTGTGGTTATCACAGCTGCAGTTATCTGCTGGCTCTCACTTCGCCTTTCTGAGGAACTTTCACTTCCACACGGAGCTGCTGTGGAGGTGGAGGTGGAGGCCCAGCCTGCTGCACCTGCTGCCTATAAATAAGACCGGAAGTGGGGGTGCTGGGGTCCCGAGAAGCTTCCAGCCGAAGGAAAGAAGAAAAAAAAAAAAACAGCGTTATCTTCGAAACACACACGTGCAGGAGGAGATAAGAGTCGTGTTAAAGTTAAAGTTGGGACATCAGGTTACAGCGAGCGACGAAAAGAGCTTTCTGTTAAACTCTGCCAGCAAACCACGAGACACCAGCTGCAAAGAACTACAGAGTGGAACCTTCAGAACCTTCAGAACCTGCAGCGCGACGGAGGGAACATGAACTGTGTCCGAACCAAAGTTACCGAAAAAGACACAAAAAACAGTCTGAATGTCTTATATAACAGCGAAGAGTAATAAAATAATGACTTACGAACATCTAGAATGACGACTGTCGGCAACAAACGCTGCGTTTACAGGTAAAAACATTCATTTCAGGAAGAGACCTTTAAATAAATACCCGTTTCCTCATTGACGGCGCAAGGCCTTCTGGGAAATGCGGTCTTCTTTGTCACCACGGTGGCAGCTGTGTAACCAACACCATCCAATCATGAGTCTATGATTCCATATCTGTTCGATTAAAGAAGATGAAACTTTATTAATCAACTAGGAGAAATGAGGTCGTTGCAGCCTATAATAATAACTTATAATAATAACTTATAATAATAATAATGATTTGACAGGCAAAGCAAAAAAACCGGAGACTCAGAAAACGATGAAACAGAAAGCAGCAAAGATTAAAAACAAATAAAGCTAAATAAAGACAAGTTTAATAAATACAAATAAAAGAACTAAAACCAATAAAAGCAATAAAAGACGATATAAAGGCGACGTCACGTGACAGCAAGTCTATAAAATGTGTTTTATAGAAGTGATTTAAAAGAGGTCCCTGACTCTGCAGCCTGATCTCCTCAGGCAGGTCGGTCCAGAGTCCAGGGTCCTGATTGCAAAAGCTCGGCCACCTTTAGATTTAAACCTCGACTCTGAAACGACCAGGAGGCCCCACCTGAGGGTCTGAGGCTGAGAACTGGATCATATGGGGTCAGTGTTTCTGCCGTACAGCTTGGTGTCAGACCCAGGCGCCTTACAAGTGATCAGTAAAATCTTAACATCACTTCTGAATCTAACGGGGAGCCGATGGAGAGAAGAAGCCAGGATCAGGGTGATGTGATGTGATTCTGAACCAGTTGGAGGCGAGAGGGTGACTTTTGGTTGATGCCAGAAAGGAGGGAGTTACAGAAGTCTCGAGAAAACGAGTGCGTGACTGACTCTTTCCAGGTCCGAGAGCACTGGTTTGATTCTGGAGGTGGTCCTTGTTTGATGAAAGCAGGATCTTTGGTGCTTCAAGCAATAAGACCCAGCACAGCAGGGAGAAGGGGAATAGAATTTAATCGCACACATGAAAAATGAAAACAATAAAACCAGGGAAATAATTTAATAATACAACAATAAAGCTGTAAACTGCATAGCCAGTAAATAGTTCTGGGCTTGTATAAACATATATATTACTAATTACTAAACATGAATTACTAATGCTGATGAAATGACTCAAAGAGCTGCTTTGCCTTGCAGGCAGTGTGATAACAATTAACATGTAGGAAACGGGACCCTGAGGGAAGGGGGCTTTGGCTGCATGATGGCTGACCTGTAGACATCTGTTGTCTTCCAGCGCCACCTGGAGGCAGTGTTCGTCAGTATCTTATTTGCTCCTCTGTGTAGCAGTCGTCGCTTCCATGAATGTGAACGGTCTTAAACCGTATGTTGCTCTCGGCGTCTCCTAAGAAGCTGCAAGAATATAATCGTGCATGTTGGAGTGTTTTTGGTCGTAAACAAACGAGTCTACACTGTTAAAATTTGGTGTGTGTCAGATCTTTAAGTGCAAAACTAATAATCTTTTGGATCAGCCCTATTTGTAGCTTATTTGTCTTTTCGGCACAATGTGTTTCAATAAACATAATGCGGGAAAAACAAGAGAAAAGGTACAATAATGGCTACAGGGTGTTACGTAAAATCCCAAATATTTGCACCACTTAAGCACATCACATTTATCAATTGCTGATGAGGCTCTTTCTTGTTCCCGTCAGCATTGTGTATTTTGCAGCTTATGTGAAATTGTTGTCTGTCATATAACTAATTTAGTCAGGGATTAACTCCCTTACTGTTTGTGTGTGTTTTAGTCAGTAAACAGTTAGTGGTGACTTGACTAAGCACACATTTATTTAGTAAAATGCACCTGAAATAATTAATAAATAATTAATAAAATAATAAAGTCCTTAAAACTAGATTTGAACTCAGGGCCCCTCTGCAAGAAGGGCCATCAAGATTATGTAAAAACCTGGTGTGGCCTCTATCATTTCAGGTTATATTGTGCTTTAGCGGTGCATTCAGCTTTACCAAACAAATAGTAGCTAGTAATCCACTTTTGCACGTATATAAGTATGAATATGACACTGCAAATGTGAAATCGGCATTGTTGATGATCAGCTATTGATTTACTGACTTATTGTTTGTTGGTTGCTCTTTAATATTATAACTATAACTATGCCCACACCTTTGCATGTACGCTTACTTCAGTTTTGTCCTGTTTGTGCTTGCATTAGCTGAAGCGCAGTAAAGATGATGGCATTCAAATAAGATCAAGCTTCCCCCAAATCTAACCACATTCTGCTGCAGACGAGCAGCGTGTGAAAAGAAAGGCAAGTGCTCGCAACCACATGTTCAAACACATGACCAGGTTGAGTCATTCATCCTTTGGCGCAGATATTTCTCACAGCAGTTCTCACAAAAAGCTGAATCAGTGAGTGTGTGTGTTCAGATCCGGTTGAGACTGGCTGTGAAAGAGTGTGTCTTCACTGGGGCGTCGTTTCCTAAACGTCTAGGAAAAAGAGATTCTTTATAATAAAAAGTGTTCTGCACTCTGCTTGTTCTCTGGAACATTAACATACACACTACATTATTATGGGTTATGCATGAATGAAACACTGATGTTGAGTCTAATTACGTGTGTGGAGATAAAAATATGATCCATTCCATACTGAGATGAGCAGTACTGCTGAGGATTAAATGGAAACCAGGTGATTGTCTGTGATGTCTGTGCATTGATTCGCTGGATGCTTAAAGCACGTAGTGCAGAGCTACCGGAAATTCTTTCATTTTCTGTCATCACTTTTGGTTCTTTTCCTGTGTTGTCTCGTGCTCAGATCTCATTTTGTAATTTACATGTTCAAATTGGTTAGTCTGTCTGTGAGTGCGTGCCAAGTCACCAGTCTGATTTGCTGATTTGCACACCGGCAGACTTTTGGTAAGACTGTCTCATTCTGCGGCAGTTCAGGTCAAGGAGCTCGCCGCCCTCACAGGCAAAGTGCTGGAAATACTATATACCATATAACACTGGGTATCCTCCTGAAACTGACATCTGGGTTATTATGCTGCAGAATAAGTGGAATGAACGATTCTGTCCTGAAGCAAACCGAAGAGTCAAGACTCAGGTCTGTGATCTGTCATGCTGATCTACAGAGTGGAGCCACTCTGTTGGTAGTGAATAGAGGGCTGACTTTGGGAATCAGAAATTAGCCCCTCTTATTCTGAGAAAGTCATCCTGAATTCTGTCACAGTGACCTTTCCTACCTTTTACAATTTATTCTCCGCAGAGGTGTACGTCAGTATAACAAATTCAGATTAAGGGACAGGCAAAATCTCTCCTTGTTTCCAGCCAAGGAGGTAGTATGTTTTACACTCTCTCCTCTAACTTCATATTTTAGAGCTGAATTTCCTTTCGATTGTCCTTGTAAATCCTATGGAGGAGTCCTGAAGGCCAAAAAAACCCCAGAAAGATTGAATGACTTTTTATTCACTTCTCAGCACTGATTAACAGAGCTCTTGGTATGAAGACTGGCAAGCTGTTGTATCTTGTATTCCCCTCTTACTTGGCCTGAATGGAGTGATCATCATAGCCTCCATCAAAATCAGGCCCTATTCACTCAAAATTGCACAGAAGAAGTACCCAGCATCCTTTTGGAACAGCACTTAAATGGATGTGAGAGGAATTGTGTACGATAATCTTGGGAGGAAATCTATTTTATTATTCTTGCATGAACGTTGGTACAGTGGTCATGAAAATGTGATTTCAAATTGAAGAGATGCCACCTGAGCACTGCGGTATTATACGTGGCAGCTATTGTGCTGTGGCAATGATATACAACCCGAGAGCCCTTTTTCTGAGGGAACCGACAGTAATATTGCCACTGGATGTCAGTGTGATCCCAGAGGGCTTTTGGTTCATGATCACACACACCAGAGGTTTTGGGTCTCTGCCTTCAGCTCCATGAAGTCCTTGGCAGCTGTGGAGAGCCAATGGAGCTGTTATCACAGGATGGGAATTAATTCTCTGGAGAGGCAGCTGGACCTTTTGGGGCTTTACCAATAATCACAGGAAACTGCAGTCAAATTGCTAAAATGGGTAAAATAGATGCTAAAGGGGCCCAAAGGTGTAGGGTGTTTCAGAGTCAGATTCCTGTTGAAGGCTTGATCAAATCAGATTTTAAAGCTGCATTCACTGATTTTTGTGGGAAACTTACGGGGCAACATTGACGCGTTATCACCTTCTAAAGTAATGGCAAACATGTTGGCAAACAGTGGCTTATTGACACATTAAGCAGAGTCAAATTAGCATTAATTTATAGTCGTGTTTCTGTCCAGCCACAAATGTAAACCCAATAATCCCTCTCCTTTTTTTCTGTTTTTGGTCTCCACCAACTCCCGATGGAAACATTTGGCTCTTTATCTATTAAATGCTCCACTATGCTCACCAGTCGTTTGGTGCTGGGCAGGTAGTGCACAGTGGAGTTTTAGAGCTTTATTTGCCAAAAACAACTTCCCGATGAGAACCATAAAACTGAATCTAAACAGTAAAGTTGCTGGATGTAAGACCAAAACGATGTGTTCAAATACCCTGAAAACCTCCACAGAGCTCAGAGGAGCCTTTCTACGTTACACATAGCATGACAACTCAACCCTTTTATTCCAGTGACATGATCCAGTTCCTTTAATTGAATAGAATTATATCTGTGAAAACACGGCAGAATCACTCAGTCATCAAAGTGCTGGTTTCCCTGCTGTGCGTCCACGTCTTATCTCACAGTTTCACTCTGTACCTAATTTGTCTGTGTAATTTGTCCATTTCCATTTGTTGGGCTTTTAGCCTCAGACTGTATATCACTGATGGTCTGTAGCAGAGGTCAACGGTTGCAGAGCGGACTTACCACTGAGGGAAGCTAACAGAGAGACATTGAAATTACATTTGTGTCATTCAGTTGCTTTTGGTCATAACACTGTACAGTACTATACTGGCAGGCTCAGAAAACTAGTTGTACAGAGGATTAAATTCCAAGGTTTCTAGCCATTAAAAGGCTCTATTGTGATTTTTGATGTGGAACACTGTCAATGACGTGTCATATACATGGTTGAAATCTGACAAACAGGTTTTAGACAATGAATTGGTGTCTGAACCCAAGTCCCAAGTGCTGAACACCAAAATGAACATTTTCAGTCACTAGAATGATCTGAAATAGCTGAAATAATCTAAATGAACATTTTTACTGTGCTGGAACAAGCAGTAGACTGAGTGATCATGAGCTGGCTGTCAGGTTTTCAAGGGGAGGGATTTCAAAACCGTCACCATTTAAAAAAAAATAAAATCCAGCAATTTGAGAGGTTTTTGTCATGCTAACATAACAGCATGGCTCTGGGGATGGCTATACCAGTAATTATTGGATAGATTGCCATGAAATTTCATGCACAGGCCCACAGATGATGAATTCATTACTTTTTTTATCCCCAAATCAACATGTTCAATTACCCACAGAAATATCTCCACACCTACTGGACAGATTGGAACAGATGTTCATGGTTCCCAGATGATACAACCTTGTGATGTTGGTGATCCACTGATAAGGTCGGCGCTTTGGTCAACATTTAAATTTGTCCAGCTGTACTTTCTGCTACGTGCTAATTAGCAAACACTAGCATGCTAATATGGCAGAGTAATGATGCTGAAGGATGAACCCGGTAAAAATACAACCTGCTGCACATCAACATTGATGATGATGTGCATACGGAATTTATGTTTTGGGGAAGTGTTTGGCGGTTGGATTCCTCAGTTTTGTAACAACCACTCAGTGTGAACACAAAGAGTGTTTTCCTGCACTGTGATGATGCACCCTTCTGGAATCGCTTCCAAACTCCATCCCCTATTATTTTTCTACTTGGAAACATACTATGGCAAAGGCAGAGAGCCCTCTTACCGTGCAGACTGATTTCCAGTTTTCAAAGTCAAACCCATTTGCATTTCATGCAACCAAGTATAATACAGCCACTGAGCAGCTGAGCTCCCAGATATTTAATAGATGCGTACCTTCAAAAATCACCCTTTCCAGAGTGGTAATTTGGCTGGTACACTAGACGGCCGCAAGAGAATGTTTGATCATGTTCTCAGCAAGCATTAGTTTGATGCATGAGTCAGTGAGCGGATTTGTTACAGCAGACGTATCATTTAGCTCAATGTTTCCGTGACACCTCCATTAAATTTGCCCTGGCTTCCACTACACACCGTAGGGCTAGTATCTGAATTAACGGGACACGGTTACCCAATCAACATCCATAACGGTAATGTAAGACAAAGACACTTGGTCATGAGTAAATGAGCAGCTAACGCAGCGTGCAATGCAACCTGCCGGATGAGGAGTGAAAGGGAAAACAAGGCCGCGATCTGCAGAAATGATTGGCCAGTGAAGGGAAGTGAGAGCAGGTCATGAAGACAGATTAAAGCGTGGCTCAGCTACAGGACCAAGCCGAGGCAAGAAACGCACATGGAGTCAAGCAGTCAGGCGAGCTTGCCAATCCCGGCGCCCGACTACTCTTGGCCAGCTGCAGGAAGTGCCATTCTCTCCGACGCTACACGTCCCCTGCAGAGTCCCGCTCACATGTAGCAGCTGCTGTCGGGGCCAAAGGTTGCTCCATACTGAACAGAGCTTTCTTTACTTCTGGGAACTAAGTGCGTTGTGGTTTTAAAGGCTCATGCGCTGCTACAGCAGGAGTCGCATCAATGAAGAACATGTTTTGTTTATGAAGAAAAAACATGAACTACAAACATGGAACAGTTCGCAGTACTCTAGATTTTCTTTTAAATCCACGATGGCTGCAGGAAAGGCCGTGTCAGGCCACCACAGCAACGTCTCAACTATTAGACACTACAGTTAGCTGTAAACCTGGGTGTAGACACTGTACAGGGAACCACTTACATACAGTTCAGTCAACAAAGGAAAACAAGCAAAATGAAAGAAAGGAGGGTGTTTATTGTCAATTAAGACATTCAAGTTTACACACTTGTTTTTAAGGGCAGC
The DNA here is from genome assembly GCA_036023855.1 of Gadopsis marmoratus. Classification (NCBI taxonomy): domain Eukaryota; kingdom Metazoa; phylum Chordata; class Actinopteri; order Centrarchiformes; family Percichthyidae; genus Gadopsis; species Gadopsis marmoratus. The sequence continues at coordinate 3,746 of JAVQJF010080920.1, read as the reverse complement.
TGTTACTCAGCAGCCCGATATTTGAATTTAATATTGCAGAACCTATCAAGTTGCAATTATTCTGTTAAAAACAAATAAAAGAATCCATGAATAGGTCTGTGTGAAACAAAAAGGCTGACAAACACTACAAGACCTGAAAGTGAGAAAAAAACTAAACATGTCAACATATGTAAAAGAAGCCAGTCTGTAACAATTAACCTCAATTAGCCTCCGAATAAGGCAGGAAAGGCACTTGTGCTACAATACCTTTTGTGGTTTTGTCAAACCTCTACGATGACAGCTGTTGTGATCAGGATTATGACGCAAGTGTAACAATAGACCAGAAGCACAACACAGGCAGCACAATAAAAGACATTAAGTCATTTTGGTCAGGTGCTTTAAGCAAGTAATCCAACAGGCTGAACCATGATGAAGGCAACACAGTCAACAATACAGTCAGGCAGAGAACATCTCATCTTAATAAAAATCAAACAATACTGCTCTCCACCATAAACACATATACTTGTAATAATCCCCATTGATCTCTTGGCATTGTGTTTAACTCTTTACACGTTTCATTGCTCCATCAGTGCGACCATTAAGACATTATTTCCTGAGGACAGAGGAGTGTTAGATTTGTCTGAATAAATACAAAACACATTTAAAAAAGAGGAGCAACATTACAGTCACTGTGTGAATCAAATCATGATGTATATCAGCAGTCTTGAGATGCGGGCTCATTTCTTGACTGTAAAGAACAAAAAAAGTAATCTAGTAGTCTTTGGCATACAAGACAGAGACTTTCTGCAATTAAATACTTGATCAACGCTCCATGTAGACCTGAAGAAAGTAGATCACCTTCAGTCAGACAGCAACATGGCCTCACTGAAGCCAGAGCAGCCTCCGTGAAATACACTGCAAGTGTACGAGGTCGGTGCTCACCGAAAGACCACTATGGGTAGGTAGCCCTGTGCAGTGCCACTCCAGTCTTAGACAAGGCAGAAGCTTTCAAGAAGCAACAAGGCACCTTAAGTGAACTCCATGAGACTACAGTACTGATGCTGTCCCTTTCAACTTTTCTTTTTGACGAATGAGGCTGACTACTCAAGCCAACACCACCACTATAAGCGGAAGCCTTTGCGGGTTGCTACTCTGACCAGTATTGGACGACACACAAGCTTCCTCCGTTAAGGAAGCGACACCACAAGTGAAATTCATGAACAGAACTTGTGCTCGTCTCAGTTATGCTTGTGCGAAGCTACTCTAAAAACACCACATGGTGGATAAGCGTTCAGCAACAAGAAACAAATAACGTTAACTGTATTCTTAAAAGATTAGTTATAAGAGTAGTCACCACTGTCAATAGCACTCTCTTTGATAGTCTCAGCTGTTCGCCTTTGATTCAAATCAAGTAATGCTTTCAGCAGGTCATTTAAACTGGCCTCCCTTCCCACCTTCTCCACCCAAATATTCAGCAATTCGTGGATCCTGTCCTCATAGGGAAGGTGCTCTTTGCTTTTGATCACGTTGTCGATAATACCAAGGTGACGGAAGAACCTGTTGTGGTAGTTGACGTCCATTTCTTCAAAATACCCAAAGCACTTCTTCAGAGACTCTTCACCTGCAAACACAAAGAGCTTCATTCAAGCACCCCGACGAGATCTCACCGTCGCAACAACGTGAAAATTAAATTAAAAAACACTTTACCATTCACAGGAACAAGCGTGGGAAACGGCTCATCTTCCTGAGAGAGAATGAAATGATTATAAAGTGAGTATTAATATCCAGACAAGCCTGATGAAACTCAAACTGTAACGGTGAAACAGAGGTCATGTTTCACAGTGCATCATCAGTGGGTCACTGGGGTCGAACAACGGCTATAATCACTGGGATTTTGTGCAACAGGCAACAGTTAAAATCTAAGTTTGAATGCATTTAAAGTATTCACAATTCCCAGACATCTTAAATAAGAATCCAACTACAATAACGACACTACCAGTAGTAAACTGTGTGCAGTTTTGTGGAATTTGTCAGGAGTCAGTTTCAGTACAAGTTCTTGCGCAGTATTCGTCTCTTCCACAATAAAAATGCATTTGAAGTGAATAATAATCAGAAGGTGAACAGTGAATGGCCAATATTAGGTTTGAAATAAAAGTCAATGTTGAGTGCAGCTCCGTAGCATCCTCATGTAGAATCCTCACCATCATGCATGTGGGATACTTTAACTAGGCAGCGGTGTTGAACGGCTTTCATGCACTGTAAGAACCAAAGTGGGCAAAGTGGAAAAGCAGCACAGTAAGACCAGTGTAACCAGACAGCGGCGGTCAAAACAAACGGAGGAGTAAGCAGGCGAGAAGGACAGAAGCAGGGTGGAAATGAGCCGATGCTCTCACCCTCCTCCTGCTGGGCTGCCTGGGCACCAAGGGACTGGCTTGGGGGTGAGATGCGGAGCAGGAGGGCAGGCCAGTTAGACTGTGCTGGGAGTTACTGGCTGAGCTGTTGAGGCTCTCACACAGCACTTTACGCTCATCCTCCATACCGGCGGAGGATTTGGCTCTCACCAGTTGCCGGGTTAGAATCAGGGTGGAGCAGCTCAGTCTTGGGGTCTCTCCATTCCGCCGGTCCTCGGCGGGACAGGCATCGCTGTAATACTGCAGAGGATGCGGAACGTGTTCAAAACAGACATCCTTCATGTGCTTTTGAGGAAAGAATCATTTATGTTTGTCAGTCTACTGTACATTAGGTACAGGGTGTTTATTCTATGAACAAAATCCAAACAATCTGAGGAAGCTCGAGTCTTTGCAATCACCTTGTTCTACTACGCTGCGCTTGTGTTAGTGAATCCTAGAGTCAATCCTAGTGTCAAATGCATCAATGTAGTGACTCACCTGTCCAGCTTTCGGCCCGTCGGCTACATTTCTCTGAGAATCTAAACATAAAGGATGCGAGGAGAGAGAGAGAGAGTTATGCAACTTTAGGAGAGTCCCCAAAAGTCTACAAGCAGCTAATTGACAGCATTTATTTGTGATTTGAATTGACCTAAAATGGGTAAGTTAACAGCGAAAGACAAAAAGGGCAGCACCTCTGGAACCTGACCTTTACGGCACCAGTTTGTCCCGGACTGGGGATAAACATCACATCTCTCGTCAAGTCATGTACTTTACTGTACTTAGCATCAACTGGAAGTGCTGCAGGTCCACGTTTGGTCTGAACGATAACGATACGCACCCTTACAGACTGGTTTCAACCTACTTGTCATTTACGTTTTCTGCTACTACATCTTGTTCCAACATTGTTGGCACATCATGTGCTACTGCACCTGCTGCTGCGCATCATCTGCACAAAACCACCAACGTCATTGGCTGCCATTTGACGTCCGCTTACGCAGGTTGTCCGATGGCCCACGCTGCTACTACAACATGCAGCGTGTTGGCAAGGCCACGTGGAGCTCAGCCCGTGTGTGTCATCGCTGCTCGTCTCCATTCAGTGCACAACGCCCTGCGGTGCAAGTAACTCGTCTTACTGGTCTAATCACCGTCTACATTTTGACTCGCATTTGAGAAAAAGGGAAAGTCCTACCTGGAAAGCGCCGACAGCGTGTTGTGCTTTAGCTAAACCATGCTAGCAGCATTAGCACTTCCGCAGGTCCCTCATCCTCACCGCAATCAGACTGTATAATGCTGCATTACAATCTGCTGTGTCACTGTAACCACAACCCACATCGCAGTAGGACTGATGACTATCATGCATCTTAGGGTCTTGTTTTT
>JAVQJF010080919.1:0-10229 GCA_036023855.1 Gadopsis marmoratus | reverse complement strand
GAAGGTTGATGAGAGAAAAACTGTCTAAATGTATATCAGGTTTTACAGTTTCTTCTAAACTTCCTGTGTTTGAAGATAAGGGCAGGAGGTGCTGAATTTTGTCTCTAATAGTTAGAATTTGATCATTAAAGAAGCTCATGAAGTCGATACATCTGAGCTCTACGGGAATACATGGCTCAATAGAGCTGCGACTCTCTGTCAGCCTGGTTACAGTGCTGAACAGAAACCTGGGCTTCTTCTTAACTCCCTCTATTAATGATGAGTAGTAGGCTGCTCTGGCATTATGGAGGGCCTTCCTATAAAACTTTTAATGGCCTTTTGTAGTAATGCATCCCCTGGGTATACGGCTGATTACGTTCTGATGAATGTTTTTATTAGGTCAGGCTTTTTCCACAGGGAGCCCATGTAACTGCATAGTTTTTGTCCTGGATAAATGATATTAATTTGCACCTGCCAGTAGTACAAGCAATCATGTCGCAGGAAATAGAAATAACAAAGCATACAGATTGTGCTGTCACTAACAGACGTTTATCATCGCCATCGCTTTCTTTGACTTTTGATGTTGGAACAATGTGATTAAACAACAGTCAAATGTCAGAGCTGTGCATTGAAATCAATAGATAAATGACTTCCTTTGAATTCTCCATTTACTCGGCCATTGATTTTTGTTGCCGAAGAATAACAGACCTAACCCAAATACGACCTAAACACTAACTACTTAATGCCTAACCTTTAGACCTAATCTTTTCTTATCTCTGAACCCACATCCTTCCACAAAATAACATATTTTTACTGCAACGCTAAACTCAAGTGCTGATTCTAAACAGTCCCCTCAAGTACTGTAAAAGACTTTTTGGCAAAATCGTGACACGTTTTAACATCTGACTTTGAAGACTGGAGTCGGCTGGTTCAAGTTTCTGCAGATTGAACATGTGATCGTACAGAGTAAAATGTGCAGTACTGCCAGCTTTAATCTCTTGCCGACTGCTCACGTCAAGTCTTGTCCTCAAGATGTCCTTGTGCAAGATGGTCAGTGAATCAACCCAGTAAGAGTTGAGTGCCAGAGAAGGAAAAAATACTGTTTGGAAAGACAAATTGTGTGTCTCCAGCCTTGTTTGGGTTCACGTTCCTGCTAAAATAGCTTACAAAACAACAACACTATTTGACAGAGAAAGTGAAAAACATGTTTTCTGTGAAAGCAGATAAACAAGTGTGTTATCTCTTAAAGAGGGGTTTATGCAAAACAAGAATAATCTAGTCTTGGGGTGGAATTTGCTGTTTTGAGGTGTTATTTAAAGCATAAGGCTGGTACTCCTCAGTGACTCAACAACGTCCTCTGATGTGATTAAAATGCAGCATTTGAAAAAAAAAAACCTCCAACCCATTCTGAACTGCCCCTTGGGGTGATGTTAACTCTGGAAACGCTATAACTTTCATAATTCAGAGTCTGAATCAGATTCATATACTGCTATATATCTATAATCTTTAGATATGACCTATCATGGGAGGTGCACGACGTGCTCACCATCATGCAATAACGTCACTGTCACGTCTGGGTGGAGGAGTGGAGGGACCCACGCGCACACAGCCCGAAAGCATAATGTTCTTCAATGAAGGCGTAACCAAACACGTCAATACGGAGAACACACAGACATCGACCACTCGAACGTTGCCTATGACGCCACGAGGGCGCAGAGAACTGAACACACTTAAATACACAGGACACTAACGAGGGGATGGACCACAGGTGAACACAGGGGAGCAGGTGAAACCACTTACACAATCAAGGAGACACGAGGGGGGCAGAGACAGGACGCCAACGCAGACACAGGAGACCCACAGCAATAACCACATGAAACACAGTCACGCACCGACGGAACGTAACAGTCTGCGAATGGACAAAATGCGTGGGGCCTTGAGACCTTCAGACCTCGAGAGTCGTTGCCATGGAAACGACCAATGCCAAGAGCTTGACCCTTTTCCGACTTTTCAGAACTGTATTCATGTATTCCCAGTGTATGCAAGGTGATGCTTGCAATCTGCATTTTAACGTAGTATAATAGAAATGGCTGACATAATGCGTACCGTGTGTGTGCAGTACACTTAAGTATTTCCCATCCCATTTAAACGGCTACGCGTTAACACAGTTATTATTTTTTTCGCAAAAAACCCCTCCTATATACATACTGTACGTAGTCCAGTTGATTTCTTTAAGGACTTAAACCTAAATCTGAATGATTAAGGCAGAGCTTATTATAAAATACCATGGACGTACAATAAGTACTGGATACACTGCCACTCAGTTTTAATTCCAGTTTTTTCCAGTGGCCAACTGGGAAACTGGGAACAGCGGTATTGCTGCGAAAAAATTCGCCTGCGGCCCAAAAAGCATTTTTGCCGTAGGCCACCACTGTAAAAGACACGTCTGTAAAACTGTTGACAGGACACCTTGAACTGCAAACAATGCATTCGTATTGTGAAGTTTTGATCCATCGAGGTTTTATATTTGTTTTCTCGAGACAAGAAGAGCAATTTAAAAATCTATGCCGTGACTACTGCTACACTACTGCTCATATTCTGTGGGCCGCACACTAGCTAGAAACCTTTTTTTTTGGCATTTGCACCAGGTGAGCAATTGTTATTGGACTGAATAGGCGCCATTTTTGGGTCCTTGTATCCAGCTCTTATTAATACATCCATCCATGGTAAATACAGACACTGGCTGCCAAGATCCTTCCAATCAGCAATATGGCGGCCTATTTAAATCTGTCAATGCTCCGCCCACTCCTGGGAAGCCCGTCTGCAAAGTTCTGCTGCTGTCGCTCATGTAGAGTTTCATAAGCAAACTATCCTGCTGGCACGCCAATCATATCGCTTCAGCTTTGTGGAGGAATTGGGCAGAATAGTCATGTTTGCACCTCCATCTCTGCCGCTGCTGCTGCCGCCGCCGCCGCCAAGCCTTTTCACTACATTAGATGTCTGCAGCAAACCATTGATGTCTTGGCTGATGTATAATGCAGACAACCAGGCGGACAGGAACAGTTCAGGGATATTTATGGTAAAATAATGATACAAAGGTTTTCAGGCAAAAGCAGGAGCAATGCTGGAGTAAATGTACTTTGTTACTTTCCACCACTGGATATGAATATATGATATTTACAGCATGAACATGTGCAGCAAGTACAGACAGTGGTATTAGGTATTTACAGTATGGACAGTATAAATATGTGTGGGGAAAGTACGTATATGTTGCTGAACTAAACTATGTTATACTATATCTCATGTCACACTCATCGCTCTGCGTGTGCTGCTGCAACAACAACAAAGTGTATCTTATATCTTATATGTAGTACAGGTAGGTGTATGTACAGTAGTGTAGCAGTAAGTCAGCAGCCAGCGGGGTGGAGACAGTCACTGTGCAATGTTTAACATCTAAAGCATTTTTAAAGCCTACAATGACTCGGCCTGTACCTGTCATACCTGTCAACGTTGGAATTTTGCGGCAAAAGTCGCAGCAAAAGCTGGAGGCCACATTATTTTTGGCGAAAAAGCATCGACATCTTCACCTCAGCTTTGGTCACTTGATCCGCCTCCGAAACGTTTCCTGTCACAAATGTCGTCATTGAAAGGGTTTGTTTTTGTGCCTCTTGTGTGCGCTCGTGTTTGGAAGATGTTTCATGCTGGCTAATGTGCAATACTAAAGTCTGAACGGCAAACTTTACAAACAGCACGAGTTTGCCCGACTTTGCTTTTCATTAAATAAGGGAAGATCTCATCCCATTTGGCTGAGTACTTACATAGAGATGAGCAGGTTCTTTTGGCAGGTACGACTGCATCTCCATCCCTCTGCCGTTCACTGTCATCCATGTTTCTCCATCTTCTTCTTCTCTGGTTTGACTGGCGGATCATGCTACAGTTAATGTTCTACATTCTGCCACCTGCTGTATCGGAGGGGAAACACAAACTTGTTTTTTAATTAGGCCTATTATTATTACTCTTTTTAGGTATGAGATGTAGTAATGTACGGTACGTTTGGGGATGCCATATTGTCAGAATTTTGGGATGGGTTGGTCCAGCCTTTGGATCCTCCAAATTCAGGAAAAGAAGGCACCTTTTGAAGGAGCCTTTGCCAGGATGCAGTCCCTGAATTGAGACACACCTTGAAATTACTTTTGGTAAAATCGAACAACGCTTTTTGGAGAAAGTGTCATCATTGTAGTGTAGGCGTAAAAATGTGTTGCAAAAATTGGATAAACAACCCCGCCCTCCTTTTTTTGGGGGGGGATTTTTCATTAACTGTTAATGACACCCAATGACCTTTCAGGCACGTCTCATATTTGGAACATGCTATATTGTCATAGCGATGAGGAAAAACATGCCCTCCTGGTGTTACGGGGGCCAAAAAGGTGAAGGATTATGAAGCTGCGCCGATGTAGATTGGATTCCTCTATTATCCAGAGTTTCATCATTTTCCCAGGAGAGCTCACACTTTTCTAATCCTCCGAGGCTGTTTTTTTTCCCTCTGTATTATCTACCACTTTGTCTAGAGGGAGCGTTTGTCTGATCCTCGTAGTTTGTGTCGTGCCGCTCCTATCTGCTGCGACAACATTTGGCCTGGAGAGAGACTTTGTACCAGTCCAATCTGGATACCTACATTTGTATAGTAAAGCGGGTTTGTCTGGGAGGATGAACTTGTACAGGTGTTTGAACACACACGCGTGCCGTTCGTGTTGAACAGTTGATGCTACTGAATTGAATTGTTAGGTACTAAGCTTCCTCCTTCTTTTAAATAAAGTTAAGCTCTGCTGCTCTGATTGGTGGTAAAGATCTCTGACCTCCTGCCTGTTCCAGCGAAGCCTGACTCTCCCCAGCAGGAACAGGGAGGTTTGACCGAGGCTTTGCCACCTGGGACTCTCCGGCACCGGAACACGCCTGAAGTGAAAGTGACTGAGAATTACTGTAGCCGAGAGACTGTGTGAGAGAGAGGGACAATTGGACTGAGGGGGATCGCTGAGACATAATGACTACAGTGAAGAAGACAGAGATGGAGGTGGTGGGAGGACAGATGAAAAGAGACTAATGTGATTATTCTGCTACTGGCAGCAGAAGACATACTCGCATTGGCGTGTTTTTCCCTCCTGTCTGAGTGACAAATATGCTGCAGGTTCGCAGGTATACGTCTCATAAATACGATTTATTTAACTTTAGTTCTCAGCTCTGCTTTAGAGGGATGAGTGACAGGGAAGCATATTGGGTGGGAGGTACGGCGGCATTGTGCTCTGACAGAAAAAAGTTTCTTTGATAAGCAGCAAAAAGCCTCCCTCTGCCCCCTTGCTCAAATTCCATTGCATAAAATGCTTGCTTAGTCTCGACTACACTTGACTGGAGAAAAGAAAATGCCTGAGGCTAGACTCACCGTGATGAAACAGATCCTTGGGAAAAGGCCATGGAGCCCAAGTAAGTAAAAACCAATGCAAATAATTAGGTCTGAGCTAATAGCCCCCAAACAGCGGAGTAAAGTGGACTTCCAGTGGAACAGTGCTGGTCAGGTTCTCCCCACTGACACATTAATTCTAATCAACTCTCAAAGAGGATTTGTACTCAAGATTGCCAATGTTCTGAGGAGAAATAATGCTTAATTATTACAGTCATTTTCAAACTTTTTCAATTTAACCGTCCAAAAAATTACTGTACAATGTTAAATGCATTGTGTAACATCCCCTTCTATGCTCTTGGTTTAATTTCCTGTTTTATTGTGGTAGTTTTTATTTTTGTGTGCGTGTTCTAGTTTTGCATCCAGTTTAGTTTCCGTGTTCCTGTTTTGCCCCTGTGGATGTCCCTCGTGCTTTTGTCTCCAGACTTGGACTTACCTGTTGCCTGTAAGCTCCTTTGCTGTTAATAAATCCTTGAACTGCTCCTGTCTGCCTGGGCGGTTTGCTCTTGGGTCCTTTCCGTGCCTCCTGTACTTTGCACACCCGTGACACATTGCCAGCGTTTTCTCCGTGTCAGGCCTCCGTTGCTTTGCATATATTTTGCATGCCTCATGGTTTAGCATATTTTCTTACTTATCTTTTTAGAGCAATTTAGCAACCATATGGATTTGAGGAACATACACTAGCTATTTTCAAGGGCGTCATTTCCACTGGCAATGGATGGACGTGCCCCCTTCGCTTTCATGATCATATTTTTGTTCTTCTTCACATATTCCCCATTTGATAACCAAAAAATAGCCATAAGAGGACAGTGCTCTTGATGCAAACAGAGACAGACACAACATTGTCAGGACTTCTACAGTGGCCCTTAAGGAAAAGGCGGAAACATCAACATCCAAATACTTGCATTTCTCAAGTTTTGTGTGTCTTTTAGTATTTGTTGCATTTTGTTGATTTGAAGGTTGTTTTTCTCAATGTTTGTATGTACTTTGTCCTTAAGGACGACCGTAGGTCTCTGACAAGGAAACTAAGTCATTTTAAGTTGAGCTAGTGCAGAAATAATGTACCTTACACAGCATTTCTTTTTTGCCATGTTACTTATGGAAAGGCCAATAACCAATTTCACCATTATTGATATATACATTCATATAAAGGCAGGAAATGGCCTGCACTTGCATTATATGTTTCACTTGAAGACCATACCATGCCTTTGGCAGTAAAAACCCTGAGCCCACATTACGGTGGTGACGTTTTGTTTTGTCCTCCCTGCTGTCTTTGGTCCATTGTCCTACTTTGCAGACAGAGGTCTTGGTGGTGACTTGTGGGATGCCATAATCCACCAGTAAAAGCTCATTTCACACAGCAGTACCTTGAAGTGGATAGGAAAGAAATCAGTTATTCAATTAGTTCAATTATTCTGATGTGTTCAGTTGGATTACAAACCTGCAGACAACTTTTATGACAACGGATTGAACGTCACTGAATAAAAAAGGCTTTCTGTACAAGATGCTGTTGGAAGTGCTAAGAGCTTTTCTTTGTAACATGACAGACTCATTCCTAGTAGGAAACCTCCTCCCGCCTCCAGTGGTTTGCATTTGAGCATGCTTTTTAGTTTTTCCTGAAGCCGAGGCTAAATAAACCCGGACAGAGCCAGCAGCGGGTCTCGCGCGTCCTTCCATCAAAGACTTCTCAGCGGCGTGATGGTCAAGTTCAAAGCAGCTACTGGGCAAATTCACCCAGTGAAGGACAACCTGAGCAGTCTTTTTGTAGTCGAGCCTAAAATGCAGCCATACAGACATCAGTGGTATTTCAGGTGGGCATACTGTATGTACGGTCTCTTTCATCACAGTTGTCACAGATGATATGTGAGGGTAATGGTGACCTTGAGCGTGGAGGTTTAGACCACCAGAGAGCTGCAGAGAGTCAAGAAAATCCGCTGTCACAAATAAAGCAAGTACATTTTCCCAAATAATAAAATTAATAAAAAGATTACTTTGCTCCCACAGTTTGCCTGAACAAACCAGTGTAACTGTTTCCAGCATCTCAGCAGTGTGTTTAAGTGTGTATATGAATTTGTACTGGGTCACTCTACTACTGTAGAGAGCTTGTGGCCACTGCTGCTAAATATACAGTCACCCAGCCGTATAGGCAATAACAACAGGCCTGTATTGGATTGCCTTGTTGTGAGCTGCCTACAGTTGTAGCCATAAATTGCTCAATGAATCTTACTGCATCAACTTGTCTATAAGAGACAGCACATGGGCCTCCGCAGCTATTGCAATATTAATATTTCCATTTCCAATCACTGTGTGCTGAGCAAGTTGTTCTGACTCTGCTTGTGCGACTTTCTGCAGCCAGCCGATGTTCAGGTTGTGTTCATGAGTCACTGATGCAGAGTTTTCAAGATTGAAGTGCTCAGTCTATTACTACGTGTCTCCATTTCTTACAAGAACTTGTGAAGTCCATAATTATGAGACGCTATCATCATATTCATTTGAGATTAAAAGACAAGAGGTGATATGTCAGATTTTCTAGGTATTGTCGTGTCATGTGTTCAACAGGGAAGCAAACTCATTAAAAGTTGAAATGCATTCTTTTCTGCTGCACTTGCTTTTGCATTTGCATGGGAGCCAACATGACATACTGAGTTAATGTGTATGAGCTTCAGCACCTCTGTGGTCTGATTAAAAATTCTTTCAACACAATCCTTCATGTATCCAACCCACTATCCACCAATTACTCCATCTTACTCTCCCATCTGTGCATTTTAAACAACAGAATGCCTTGTATGTAATGCTATACAAACTCCTCCTGATGGACACTAATGAATAGGACGGGTCATAATGTTGATGCCTGACCTCAGTTGCAAAGGGTGAAAACATGATGCTACCCACACTGCCAGAGTAATTGCTTTTTTGATTTAATGAAATTCCTCTCACGGACAGTCGATCACCTTGAGAGCTGTCCTTGCATGTGTTTAAAGAAGTAGAGGCAAAAGTTCTCCTCCGTCTGCGAGAAGAATAATCTTGTTTTTTTTTTGTTTTTTTTCCTTTTTTAGAAAGTCTCTTGAGTCGTCTCAATGGCGGAAAGAAATCCTTCTCACCTTTAATATCTCACTGAGCTTTGTGCTGGTGAATAGCAAAGCAGGAAGACTGACAACCATTAACATTATGTCCATTCAAAACTGAGTTCACATTTAGCGCAATACTTATATTTCAATACCCTGCATTGTTGAAAGTATAAAATATACTTTGCCACGGTGTGTCACATTGTGTGATGGGTCACATTTAGTGAACAGCACTTTCCTCGTGTTTAACATCGTGTTTACACAGGCGACAAGGTTAAAGCAGCACGAGTGATGAGTTCAGGCACAGTACTGCATGTTGAGGCAATCCTGTCTCCTAAAAAAATTAATTAATTAATTAATTCAGACAGAAAATATGTTTTGGCAAGGAATATAATGCTGCCTGAATGATGTTTTCTTTTATCAACACAATGTGGAGATGTTAGCATATTTGGCAAGTCGCAAAATGCTGATGCTGAATGTATTGATAGAATATTCACTGACATGTTTAATTTGTTTCACACCAAAATATCACGCAATACAGAATTACTGTAGCTGCGTGGGTAAAACAAAAGAAAATAGACACGAAGCTTAAAAATACGCCCCGACTTGTGCTGGTGTGTGTAATGTGCAAGAGAAATGCAGCCTGTGTAGTGGCTTAGATAGTTGAAAGCCCATCATTCAGATTTGCATTTAGAAAATATTGTCTTTCATCACAACAATGCATGAGTGGCTTGCATTGTATGTAGTGCTTTCTATCCCTTAATTTATTCAATGTAAATCTGTTGATTTGCCTTGAGTTTTTAGGAGGGGTCTTTGTATGAGCGTTTAGATTCCTGTGAGTGTGTGTGTGTGTGTGTGTACAGTATCATATGTTCTATAATTACATTCTTTGAATGTGCAAACAAATAAAATAAAATGCAAATTCTTAGAGAGAGGTTTGACCTGGGACACTTTGAATTTCAGGGCAGTTTAAAAGACAAAACTTGTCAGATTTTTGCCTGGTTTAATATCTGCTTCATATGTCGGAGTATCACAAGAAACAGTGGTGTTTTAAATTTAGCCACACATTACCAACAATGAAATATTTACTCATTTATGGTAATAGCGCTGTGATTTATAGAATAATGGGATATTTGAACCCTTCCAGCGACATTAGATTTACGTCCACGTTTCTAAGAATAAAAAATGGGCTGGTGAGATGCAGGTGTGTATTTGATTAATACCCCTGCCTCTCCCTGTGTGTCTGATGGCAGCTTACAACCTCCCGTCCTCTGGGAGCAGAGGGAGGAAAGTCTAACAGAGTCTGACAGTCATTGTAACCGAATTCTAATTAGATTATTCAACGACTATATTAATTCAGGAGCAAATCACTTTACTTACTTAGCATCAGGCTGTCAGGCTGTGTTGTGGAAAGCCAGAGCAGCATAATCAGGTTTTAAGTGCCCTCAGATATTGGAATTGTATTAGGCAAAGTCAAAAGAAACAATCCCAGCCAAGCACTGTGTAGGCAGTGGGGAGCCAGGAGGTGGGGCCTGGGGTTGGTATGTGGATCTAAAAACGCTACAGACAACATGTCCACTTGCACCAGCAACATTGGCTGAAACTCTCCCATGTGTAATAGTAGGATGTTGTTGCGCTGTATTGTGAACAGGACACAGTATATTTGTGGAGAATCGCCTGTGTATTAAGGCGAGACTTTTATTTTGAAGTTATTTTTGTATTTCCGGGTT
>JAVQJF010080913.1:0-130712 GCA_036023855.1 Gadopsis marmoratus | reverse complement strand
ATCACCCCCCCCCCCACACACACACACACACACACACACACACACACACAAAACACCCCACTCGCACTTGCCCTCTCGCAATTGCTGTCACCCAGTATGAATGCCCCCTCTGGCCCAATGACAAGTCTAGCGTGAAACGCTTGGCTGCCCCCTGAAATTAGCAGTAGAGCCCCCCGGCGGCACATGCTTCTCATGACCAGCACACAGTGGGCCGCCGCCAGATTCTTTTCATTATGGCTGTGGCCTGCCAGCCCCCTTACTCTGCCTCCTTCTGCCTCTTTCTCCATTCCACCCTCCCCGTCCTCCTCCTTCCCCCTGTGTGTCGGCCAGAGCTCAGTAAACAGCATCTGTAGTGCTCATCACATTACTGTCTTAGGGAAGAGAAGGAAGGAGGGAGCCAAGCTCTCTGTGGGTGTATTTCTGTGTATCTAAGTGTGTTTATGTGTGCATACAGTATGTGATTTTGTGTGAATGTGTATAGTATGTATAGAATGTACACATTTCTGTGTGTTGACAGGTGATAGAGAGAGAGAGAGAGAGAGAGAGAGCTTGCAGTAGCAGTACAGAGAGTGAGAGAGGAGGGGAGTAGCAGTACAGAGCGATGCCTGGAGGCTCAATCTGTTCCTCACTGAGCTACATCAGTGTTAGAGACGGCGGCTTGGGCCGCGGGGAAGCCGCCACTCGCTCCATCAAACTGTCAGGCAGCCAGCGGAGCTGCACAGGGAGACTCTCAGCTGCCCCCGGGGCCAGTTCAAGTCAACATCCCATTTCCTTGCCTCCTCGCCCAATTTCTCCTACGCCCAACTTAAATTTCCAATGCCCAGTGTCTGCCGCTGCAGCTCAGCAGTACCGGGCCCGGGGCCATGTCAAAACACTGGGAGGTGCTGAGGGTTGTACATGCGAGTATGCGAGAATGCGTGTGTGCGTTCACTTCTGAAGGGAAGATAGTTACAGTCACCCGGTCAACAGAGACAAGAGGAAGCCGAAGGGAGCCCTATGAAAGACGAGGTGTGAACTAAAACACATATATCAGTGTGTGCGTGTACGTGTGTGTGTGTGTGGGGGGGAGATCTTCTGGCAGTTTTCTTCTTTCTCTCTGAGCTGAATAAATGCTCCCTGTCCTCTCGTACATCTGCCATTACTGTCTGTTTTTTCCTTGCCAAACTACTCCAAGGATCACACCGGCAGCGCAGCCGACTCTGTCAGTCCCCCAGCGAGTGCTGAAAGAAAAGGTTGAGGGATTTCTTGTTGGAAAGGACAAGGCAGTCCTTTAATTTAGTGAAGAAGGGGGACAGCTTTTCAAGTTTACCCCCACCACCATCACCATCAATCTGTCCATGCAGGCCTCCCCTTCTTCCTCTTCACCCTCACCACATACTTTGCATGGAAATGAAACAGAGCACTGCCAGGTCTCCGTGCTGTTTACATGGACCCTGGGTAATGTTAAAGTATGCTTAGTTTGGCCCCAGGTCAGGACTATATCTTTCTTCACCTCGGCTTGATTTACATGGCCCCCACTGACTCTTCCCTTAAGTGTGTCAGGTCTGAACCAGATGCCTCTGTGTGTCTGGCTAATGCAAAGAGCATTTCTCCAAGCTTGTCGTCTTCAATCCTCCTTCACTCTCATTCTCTCTCTGTCCTCTTAAAGTGGGCCTCTGTGAAAGGAGCTTTTGCTGAAGCCGTCTCTCTGTTTGCACAGCCAACTCTGAGGTCCCAAGCTCAAATATGGTTTTACGTGAGAGCCTGTCTAGGCCTTGTCTGCTGGTCGATATAATTTCTTCCCGGCAGAGCTTTTTCTCTCAATCTCATTCCCTCGGGAGTCTACATCTTCACTCGGATCAATACTTTCCTAATCCAGAGCTCCTAGGCTGACCCAGGGTAATCAGCTGACTTCCCATGTTGCCTGAGGGGGAGGTCAAGGGTCAAATGGCTGTATAGATTTGATCCTGTGATCAAATCACTTTGCTAGGTGGTGTTTTCAGATACAGCTAGTGGGGTCAAGGGCAATCACCTGATTTTTTTCCCTCTCTGTGGTTGAGAGGGTTAAATGCGGTGGTGCTATGTGAGCCATGTAAACCCTAATATTAATACAATAACACCACTCAAGTTCCCAAAGCTTGTTTTAGTTGCCCCGTATGACTATTTTGTTGTCATTTCAACCAGCTTATGTGCTTACACACACCTCCTCAACTTTGTAGTGACTCGTGGCTTTCTGAGTGAGGGTGAAAACATAAGAGCATGCAGCAAGACATCCTGTCGATAAATTCTGAAAGCTGAGTTGAAGTACGGCTTCACCCTTAGCCACAAGGCCAAAGAGACCTTCGGATATCCCGCTGATGTTTCAGCCCTGGCAGGAGGTCCCCCAGCGGACCCAAGGCTCTGCTTTCACACCCCGTCAGAGTGGCCACGGTGCCTACGTCCTCACACCTCATCCCAGCATCTGCAGGAGGGAAATTGCAGTTGGAAATTGGTGTTGTTCCACCAGTATCCGACTCTGCTTTGGTCCTCGACTATCTAAATGGACCATTACCCCCTCTGTGTGCTCTCACTCAGTGCTCTCTCCCTTACAATCAGGGGTATCTCAGTATATGTCCCTGGAGGGATGTCTTCTAAACTGAAGCAGTTTCTATTGTCAGTATGAAGATCTTGTCACCTTAATCACATGCTGCTCTTCCAGTGTTCAACCAGAGTCTTTGTGGCTTCTTCAGTTTTTACGTGCAGTGTGGTTTTTTTTCTTCTCATTTATTCAGATTTGAGACATTCAGTCACTGGTACAAAGCAATGTAAATATTGTTAGGAATCAAGATGTAGAAGCCAGCAGTCCCCAACTGACCAATTCACTTTTAAAGCTGGCGGAACATTGTTTTAAAGTCTCATGAATGGAAAGCAGTTGAAAACGTGTGAACAGTGTGAAATCAGCAGACAGTTGTTTGTACCCTTTCTGTGTTATTCCTACACTTGTCATTGCATCTGAAGTCTTTGCATTCTTTTGAACATAATCTGGTGGCAACACTTCTTATAATGTCTACAGTCAGGCAAGCTTTCGTCACAAATTGCATCGTCAAAGAACAAATCATTTTGTGCCTATTCTCTCTTTTTTCTTAATTTTATATTTTATTTATCACTTTATGTATTGTGAGTAGTAACTGACAGTGACACTTGACAAGCCCACAGCACAGACAGATCTTGTTTTGCCTGTTTTTTCTAGATTTCTTGCAGCAAGCACAGCGTTGCGATCAGTATTCAGGCAGACGGTCGTTGACGACGTGCCAGCATTTGCATAGCTGGGCAAGTTCCTCCCGTGTTCCTCTCTCTATCTCTGAGGCAGAATTCGTGGCAGACTGTCCTCCGAGTGTGACAAGTGGAACTGTGTGATTAATTTGGCTAGTCATTTTAATGTGCTCCAGGATGCGCAACGCTTATTGTCTTCCCTTTGCACGTCTATCGGAATCTGCCAGAGAATATGTCCAGGAGAATCGAGACATCCCTCCCTCCCTCCCTCCCTCTGTTTTTTCCCTCTTGCCCCTCTCTCCTTATCCCTGTCTCATTTCAGGGCTGAGCTACAGGGTCGTCATGGGGGCCAGCACAGGTCGAGGCCTGGCTCCAGCCAGGGCCTCTGGCGGAATAAATCTCCCAACTCTGAAGTGTTGAAAGCTGTGTAAAAATACATCGTCAAATACATCCGTCTGATGTGCTGGGAGGGGGGCGGGGGGGGGTTGTGGATGAGCCATCCGCTGAAGCTGGTCCCCCGTTACCCTTCGTAGCTGGCGGTTGCCAGGTGCAGATGTTGCTGCTTGCTCCCTGCCTCTGAAGAGCCAGCCAGTTTTTTTTTCTCTTTTTTTCTTTCTTTTTTTTTGTGGTTTGTTTGGTTTGTGAACATCTATGAGAGACACAAACCACTAGGGGCTTGGCTCCTGTCAGGCAGCTTAGTGAGCTGCATATCTCTCCGATTTTAACAATGTCCCCTCTGACCACCAGACGTGCTGTTTAGGGTGATTTCTCTTTGGGCTTGTGGATTTGCATTTTCACAATTTCTTGTATAGCCTTGCTGAAAATCTTTTACTCCTGTGTGGATATTCAAGGAAACATAGGGTGCTAAGTGACGTGGTCCTCTTCTCACACCCGTGCACTCACAAACATGAGCTTTTATCTTTTACTTTTATAGGTTCATTGTATTCGTTTCTTTGACTCGGCCAAGTGTAATAGCTCAACAGGGCAATCACATACGGTACTGACAAAAACTGCTCTAACACTACCTCCATCCATCCATCCCTTCATTTCTACAGCATACCCCCTGCCTGCTCTTACTGTTGTTTTGTTCCCCCTTTCCACCTGCCTCTCTCCCCTGCTGTGTTGTCTGTCTCTCTGTCTCTGTCTGAGCCGTAGCTAGTATTCCTCTTTACGCTCTGCTGCACTGCATGCTTCTTGTAAAAGGATAAGCACCATGCTGTGCTCTTTTGATATTATTTTTCCTCCTTGCCAGCTCCAGCCTTGTGAGGCCTCATCTCTAGTGTCATGGCTACTGCTGCAACAACAAGGCCAAGCATGCACCCAGGGAATAGACAGAACCAGTTGTTCATCTCCGTCACCCAGGGTTTAAACACATCCCCAGTAATAGAGAGGAACTCACAACCACTGTGAGACGGAAGTCATCTGTTGAGATGCATAGTAGGAATACATTTGCACTGGTTTCCAGGGGTAGGGCGAAGTTAGAGATTGGAGCAATTTTCCTTTTTTTGTCATCTGTAGATGGATCAAGATGGAGAGAAACATTGTTTTGAATGTTTCTCCTTTCAGATAAAATGCCAGAGTGGTGAGGGAACAAATGGGTGGTGATTACAGGTTGTGATGTGCCCCTAACAGAAATGGCTTATAATGTGTCTGAATGTGAAATTGATTGACAAGAAGCCCTAGCCACTTTCTCTTGATAATGCCCCTGCACTACATAATGAAGGGCTTTTGGCAAGCAAAAGCCCAGAAATTAGGCTTTGCAAACATTCCCCAAGAGAAAAGAGTTCATGTTGCATAGAAATGTGTTCGTTTCTATTCCAGTTTTTTTATTCCAAGTAATACTAAAGAGTTTTATTTTTATTATTAGTGGTCATTACCTATTATGGGCAATCTTCCTTTATTTTAGAGAAAGTAATCAAGATTGTATTATAAATGTGGAACAAAGACAACACATTAATATGTTTTCTATGGCATTTCTAGTATTTATCTAATATAAATAACCACACTTTCAACCATATTTACACAAGCACAGTACAATTGTGCTTGTGTTTGTGTGTGCATGTTGCAATTTGTCAGTGATATTTCTAGAGCATTGCGTACTCTTCATTTCCTTTCACACATATTTGCTTGATGCTCACTGACAGGCTCTGGAATGATAAATAACAATCACTTCAGCAAGTAGAAAGCCTCTTATTGAACATGTACTTTTACTGCATTTATCCCAACAGGTGTATGTTCCTGTGTAAGAAGGCTTCAGTATGAACAATAGGAGCTCAGGAATTTCTCCAAAGTTGTTATTCTGCAGATAGATACGCAAACACAATGTTTTTAACTTAAGCTTCAGCCAGCAAGGACAACAGCCCCCCCCCACACACACACCCACACACACACACACACACACACTTGCCCACTGAGCCCTTGCACTGATTTCTCTCGTTACTTAATTATACATTTGGACCCACCGCACTCTCATCAAAGGGCCGCTGTGCCTCCATTGACCCAGCTCCCTCCTCATTGTGTCCGGCTCTGAAAGGGAGTCAAACAAAATAAAGAGGGTCCACTTAAATATGTTGCCACAGGGACTTAATTGACAGATTGATGGCAGTTTTTCACTGGGGACCCTCTCCTTCTGTATGTGGCTCTTTGCTTGAATTGCTCCTCGTGTATCCTGCTGTGAGGTCCAGTGGGACTGGCCTGCAGCTCGACCACTCCTGTTTCCACAACTGCACCACCTATTGTTTCCGGGGAGAGAGTTACCAGCCGAGAGCATTTAGCAAAAAAATAAGTGTGAGAAACGGAAGCATGGATCTTGTGGGTTGGATTTATGTTAAGGAACGTGGTTTAACATAAAAAATATCGAGGAAGTATTAAAACTGGCAGGATGGGATGTGTACTAAATAAACAGTTTGGAAAGAAAAAAATCTAGCATCTAATGCAAGCCAGGGATATCGACTTTAACTTCGCAGAGAACTAACTTATTTTAGACTAAAGGTGAATAGAATTTCCAGTATTAGTTTGAGTCTAATCGTTTTTATCTTTATTTTTGTGTTATTTTTTGCTAGAATGCCTTTTCTGCCTGTGAACATGTCAGGAGCACTTTGTATTTTAATGCTGAAATGACTTGTGAAATTTGAAGTGCTGAATAAAAACCCATTTCACTTCTTGATTGAACAGAAGGGGATTTGGCCTTTGGCCGTGCCAGACGAGGCATATTTCAGAATACAACCTCTCTTGTTATTTAGTCCTTTTATCCCTGTAAAAGTCTGACATACAAATTAAAGACTGGTTTGTCACAAGGCGGATATGAAATACCACACTTAATAGGCACTGTGTTTGAGTATTCAGAGCCTAAGCTCTCTGTGTCCTTGAGATGCTATCGTCCAATTTTAAAGCACTCTTAAAAGGCTAAATGACAACCTGCAGCTGAATGCAAAGTCATTGCATTATAATCGAACCAAGTGTATAGTATTATTACATTTTTCATCTTTTGTAAATGTACAGCATTGGATTTGAAACAGAAACACAAGCATGATGGAAAAACTCTCATAGACTACCACACTCTCCTTTCCCTCTTCATCCTCTGCCGTTTGCAAAGAAAGCTGTCAGTGAATGAGAGGTCACACACAAAAAATAACATCTGCACTGATTATGGGCTACTGGGGGGAGCCAAATGAATAATTCCTTATATTCCCTGTGTCTGTCTCTTTTCTGTTATAGTGTGACAGCGAGAGTGACATTGACGACAAGGTAAGACTGCGTTTCCTGTGTTTATTCACCCACCACATGAAGTGGCTGAGAGTTGTGAATAACAAATTTGAGCTCTCAGCTAAAGGAGGGAGAGAGTCATAATGTTGTTGGCAAAAAGAAGACGAGGGGAAAAAGACACTCTGACAGTCCATCCGCTGTTGATCGCTTGCATCTTCCAAAGCAAGAATGTGACAAGGAAACTGCAGTACTGCAAGAAGCTGTTTTTCAGTGTCAGTTTTCTGTTTTGCGGTGTAAAAATATATTTTTGGAGCCATCAATAAGCTTTTTGCTTAATCTTATTGCATGGCAGCTATCACCTCTTGTTTCTCTAATATACTATCTACCAAAATCATAGCTCCACTTCGTGCCATCGATGATTATGTCCCAGTCACAGAAATACATTCCTGTTTTTCCTCAGAAATTGAGGTAACATTTTTAAAACAGAGTGCCTTCTTTAACAAAGTGAAGGTGTCTCTATACCGTAACCTAATCACAGACTGCAACTCACTTGTGTAGTTTCCATTTTTGCTTGGGTGAGTAATGGAAAATCACCTTATGAGATAGTGTTCGATGTTTATGAACATTTCTTTAAAAGCATGTACTACCAATGGCTAAATGGCACTTGAATGTAATCTTAATTTTTCTTCAAAAGCCTCAAATTTTATGTCATTGATAATGACAACTGGAGCTAGAATTATCAGCAACTTGGTGTGCTTAAAGGAATGGCACACTGTTTTAGCATCGATTTCGTCAAGTTTGAACCATTTGACAGATGCAGTCTATAACTTTCACTTCTCTGTATTTGTTTGTCCCAGACTTGGAGGTGGTTGTCTGCTGGCAGCCACCTGGTTACAAGATGAAACGCCTTTGGGGAACCTCACACATTCTCCTCCACAGTTTAGCAATTACTCCCTGGTAAATGAATGAGATAGCACGTCTAATCTCCTGTAAGCTTAGCTCCCAGTTCTGTGGAAATGTCTGCAGCTCTCCCTATAAATAATACATTGATAGCAGGCCCAATTTGCATTAACTGTAGCCTGGCAAGTCAATAGGCTTTTATCTCTTCATTGAAGCGAGAAGGAACCGAGGGCGCTAGCTAGTTGACACAACAGAGAAACGTAGCAGGCCTGTCAGTCTCCATACGGCTCCCTGGCATCACTGTGGGTGGTGGAGAATAAAGTAAAGTTGGAGGGAAGCTCATAGAGTGTTTCTTTTCAGGGTTTTGTTTTCCTTCCTGCGCTATCAATTACTTGAGACTTGTAACAGTTCTATATAGTGTCACAAATTTTGACATTTAATATATAAAAGTTTGATTCTACGATGCTAAACAACACTACTAAAGGAAAGAGAAAAAAACAAGAAATGCTTCAGCAGTTTTGCAGAAACTCAGCGGCGTTGCTATGTTGTTGGTTAGGTGTCAGCCTCCGTCTGTTCAGTACAACAGCTCCATGTTTGGAGTTTGGCACCAGTTATGTGAGCCAGTTTAGGTAGACTGGGATATTGTTCAAGACATGGTGGACTGTTAAACATTGCTGTCAAGTTTTCAGATGACTGATTGTTGAATTTTGACCAATTATTATACAGTCCGCTGTCAAGACCCAGACTGCATGTTTGGCTCAGGCTTTTCCCTTCTCATACACTTGTCATCAATATGTCATAAGTGGTATTTTTTAGCTTGTGAAACACAATTTGTTTAAACGGTATTACTGGTTCATACAAATGAATACTGAATGCAATCTATGAAAAATACTAATATAATTTTACTAATCTCACTTTTATGACTTATTATGCACTCATACTGAGAACCATACACATACGTGAAAGAATATATTTCTTATATTTCTTTCTCTAAACATGATACCTACACCACTAATGTGAATCCTATAGGAAGATAAATAATACTGCAAATGAAAAATATAATCATTAGCAAGATTTTGTAACAAAGACTGCAGTAAGCAGTTGTCGTGTCTTTAGTGTGTAAAACTATTAATTTTCACTCCGAGATCCTTTGCATGCTCTCTCATGTCTCTGCAAGTGATGGTTTCAGTTCTTAGTTTTCAATCTCACTTCTAAAGTGCTAACACTTGGTCTTGAGATTTTCTCATTTTGTCGTCTAAGTGGGCTTTTAGCTTAAAGGAGAGGTTCACTTTTGTTAAGGCTATCTCTCAACAATATTAATATGTACAATGAACAATTACAACAAGCAAAAGCAATATACATTTGGGCACATCAGTATTGTTTTAAAATTGACTTATCAAAGGACACTTAAAAAGTACTGAATACAGGTCTGTAACATACCTCAAACAGGACTTGTTTCCATAATATGTGTAACATTACTAAAATAGAGAAGAAATATATGTCTAAATATTTCAACTAAGTTGCTGCTAGCTAACATTAGTTTTGCATCAGCATGTCATGGAACAGCCATGTTGGAGACTCTTGCAATGAGACTGCAACCCATCCTCTGCCTCCTTTAAAACTACTTTATGTTATGAAAAGCAAAGTAGTAAATATTTCAAACTTTTCATTACATAAGGTAATAAGGACCTGTGCCACGCCCAACATAACAACCCATCATCATAGACAAAGAGAGTGTGAACGCCCTATTTGAAAGCTTATTATCTAAGTAAGAAGTATGAATGTTTCATTGCTCTAATGATGGTAATGTTCCATTCCTAGGATCAGCGGTATTGAACAAAGAACAACAGAAAATGTAAATGAACAACAGCGTAATTCCAAAACAGGTTTCATTGTCGTGGAATCTTTGAAAATGCACTGTTGATGTACATGTACATGCCAAGAGTGCAAAAAGAAAAGAACATCTGGATGAAGGCCAAAGCAGTGCTGACCTTGTCATTTCCTCAGAAACACATATTATCATAATAAAGTTGATGAGAGTTGCGAATCGTCCGTAGAAAATTGCTGAGGAAAGAAGAGGACTGGCGAAAAAAATACTTTGACAGGCCATCAGCGAAAGCGGGAAAAAAAGCGATGGTGTAAAAAATTGGGTTCCATGAGGAGAAAGACAAACACTGTCATTTGTAATTGCCCGCACTCAGGATAACTCGACAGCGATAATTTTCTGCAACGTTTTGCTGAAACAGGTGCCAGCTCCTCCCGTATCTTTCCAATGAAACAAAGACTCCTTTCACATCAGATTACCAGCCACCTGAACACCCACATTGTCAGGATTTCACAGATTAACTTAATTAGAATATTGCTTCCAGGTGTGCCCCCAGGGTGCAATCAGTTACACTGTATTTGAATAAAACTGACGAGTTGCTGCCACAGCAAAGTCAGTTTAGATTGCTGCACCTTGTGAAGCTCGCGTGTATCAAAGCGATGCTTGAGATAGCATGCAGCGATGTGTTTCCAGAATGTGTCAGACTTGAATTCTTCTGAGATTGCCAGGTCACCTCCAGTTCAGCGCAAGGCTGCTGCGAGGGGGATCTTTATGTGTGATTGGCCCAGCCTTTAAGAAACAAGCAATCAGAGTCTGGGGATTGTGTTCTCATCACTGGCATTTCTTCGTTGGTGGCCTGACGTCTACTGTCTGAGATTACATGATGTGTGACAGTGACAAGTATTCAGTGTTCGTTTTACATAAAATAACAGCCTTGACCTTGAATTGCCTTGCTTTTGTCTGCACCCTGGAGGAAAACGCGCGTAATTAAGGATTCCTCAGGAAGATGTACGTTTTCTCTGTCTTTACTGTGTGTATTTGCACATAACCATGCTAAATTAGATGCTCGTGAAAAAGCTATGCTCGTGTTGTGTAAATCGCTTGGAAATACGGGGACTGTGTGTATTCAGGTCTGTTTGAGGCCATGCTATGGAACTAGGAACTTCATTCATTCTTTTTTTTTCTTGATCCAAATACAACTGTATTGTGTGACTGTCAGTTGATTAAAATGTGCGGGACATGCCCAGAACACGCGTTAGCAGTTTAGTGCTTCACAAATAGATTTGTTGAATGAATGGTTTTGCTTGTGTAATGTTGACATCACAAGCACAGCGTTTGATATAATTGTGAATTAGATGCTAGTTAGGGTTAGATATTTTTAGTTGGCTCATTTTGAATGCTCATTAGGCTCAGCATAATGGTTAACTTTGTGACAAATGTTTCAATAGTTCATTCCTCTTTTTGATGATTACTTTTTGAAATCTGGTCAACTGATTTTACGTTAAGCAATTTGGTGACATTTATCGTTTTTAACTGGCTTTGTTTATGTTTTAGGAGAACTTGTTAAAACGTCTTCTTCACAATCACTTTCATACCACCAGGTATTATTCTGGTCTTCTATAAAAGTTGAAAATCCATTCTCACCCCTCCCTGCTCCACTTCTAATCTATCAGCCAGCCAATCCTGTCAACCTCTGACATGTCTGAGATACTCCAAGTCAAGACAGTCATTTTCTGTCATTGGAGAGGCAGAGAAAGAAATAGAGTGGGATTTATCCCTTCTCAGTTTGTTCATGCACTCTCCTGAAGTGTCATCCTATCTCCGTTAGGCCCCACTTTGCCATCTCGCTGGCTCCTCCAATTTCCTCTGTATTCTTTCTCTTGTGCAAATAATACAGTGGCTGTCTGTCTGTGTGCGAATTGTTAGCATGAGCCACTTATATTCTCTGCAGCCCTTAACTCAGTGGCCTCGTGTCAGGTGCGTTACCACCGCCACCGCCGCATCACCATAGCCACAGTGGAGGACACCCAGGTCGGCTAATTCTATTTGGTCCTATTTGCCGAGCAGTCACTCAGCAGAAAGTGTATCTGTCTCCAGGGGAGTCTCCAAGGACCATTACCACATCCTGTCTATGAGCTCTTTTATGGCTCCGGTGTACTCATCTGCCAGGGCAGCGCACAGGCTCTGATTGACACATTAATTCTTCCTCTAGCCCCTTATCTTCTTGCTGTGCGCATAATGAATGCCATATCACCGCGTTGAAGCGTCTCTACAGGCTTATCAGTAATGGCTCGTCAGCTAATGGTATCCTCCCAGCTCATGTACTGGGGGGGTACGCCCTGTAAAGTTAGCAGCTCAACAGAAAACAAGCATGCTGTGAGGATTTCAAACATATCCGTTAACACCACCACTACCCTCACCTCTCTATTTTTTTTTTTTTTAAATCTCCTCCTCCTCTGGTATTTCCTCTTTTTGATTTACTGCCTGCTCTCTATCTGAAATGACCAGTGTTGTCCGTTTTTACCGCTTCTCCTCTGTCGCCATTTTGGAAAAGGAAAAAGGCAATAGTAATATATATTCATGTAGGTATGTTCCCCCTTCTGCATACCCCTCCCAAACCACCACTGCTTTGCAAGATCCAGATTGGTCTTCCACAGTCGTCATATTCAATAACAAACAGGCCACCCACCACGTCACTGACAACTTTAATGGTTTTCTTTAGGCACAGGAAAAATGGACCGGCTTAATGTTTCGACACAAGTGATCATTCGTCCTCATCTCTTTAATGAAATTAGATTAAGTGCACCTGGGAAAGAGCTGAGAAAGCAGAATGCCTCGCCACCTTCTATAATCTAAAACCAATTTGCCAGTAATATTCCTTTTCCCCCAGCTTGGGATTCGCCGGCCCTGATTCAAAATGGAGTAGGAACGAGATGAGACCAGAGCTGACTGGTTGCATTTAGCTCCCCACAGGCACTGTGAAATTAGAACTGACACCGGCAACACAGGCCTTAATATGGAGATGTCATTTTTCTCCTCTCGCTTTTGTCTTTCTCTCTCCCTCCTTCCCTCTTTTTCTCTTACTTAGTTCCTTCCTCTCTTGACTACGGGTTTCACCTACTGGCTAATCCTGAAAGTAAAGCTAAACAGAAAAGGGGGGAAGAATAAGAAGGAACATCATATAACTTGAAAACTAATTTCTGTAATGTTTGGATGTAAGGCCAGTCAGTTTAAGGGTCAAGGTTAAAATCTGAGTTATTTTCATGAACCTGAAAACATTTATCTCTTTAATTTATGTCGAGCTGTTTGCAACGTTCATTCCTGGTCAACTCCGTATCGTGTGGGATCTGCAGGCAAATGTTTAGTTTTTTTCTTTTCATGGTTGTCAAGAGACACACCTGTTGTGCATATAGCACACAAGTATACGGTGATCAAGGAGCATATTTGGATTTGTCTTTGCAGTGAAGAAGGACACCCTTAGTCTTAGCAGTATATGATGTGTGTGTGTGTGTGTGTGTGTGTGTGTGTGTGTGTGTGTGTGTGTGTGTGTGTGTGGAAGCAAGTGTAAGGGCACAGTCAGTGGTGAAAACCAGCCCCAGTGCATGTTGGGAAGAGGCGTGATGACAGAGAAAAACATGGAGCCTCTGCGGGGCCAGCCAGCAGACACGGCCAACTGACATCAGCAAAGACGGCTTGTCACTAGCAATGCATGTCATACAGCAAAGCAGGGACAGTCAACATGGCTGTGGCGTCATTGATGTGGCACCCAATAGCCTGGTCCAAAGATTAGCACTGATGTTGGCATTGCAGATGAAAATAGAAGGGTGAGCAAAAAAACCACGCCAGCCACTCAGAACAGGGGAGGTGTGAAAACATTGCATGGCATAGCATGCCAAGACTGTAATCTTCTTTCACTTACTGCCTCTTCTCAGTGAAGCTGTTTGTGTTGGCAGAGAGTGTTAATAGAACAAATAGTCATCCCTTTGTTCCGTTAAAATCATAACACACACCCTACCCCTCTGTCTTTGAAACACCAGCGCTCTGCGGACTCTTTGAGAAAATCCTGTCACCACTCAGCCATGTTTAACAGCTTGTGATCATTGTTATTGAGGGAGTTATTGTTACCTCGATGAACACCAGGTTTTGGCATGTGTTTTTCCCCCCCACCTCAACCTGATCCAGTTTTAGAGGTGGTTTTCCTCAAACACGGTTTTTCCCAAAAGATCCCTGGTTCTGTAATAGGAGAGTTTCCTGCAACGGCCAGGTGAAACGCTCGATTTCACAATTTTCTGCTAGAGATGTCGTCAGTTCAATGATACAGTGATAAAGTAAGCATGGCATGTCATATCAAACAAGACAAGTGGTGAACTATTACACCAGCTGTCTGTGGAACATTGTTAGAACTGTGGAAAAGAATTGCACATCGCATTTATTCAGACATGTTTTGTTATGGCCCTCCTGTTAACAAATTATTGTCAGTAATCTTCTTTCTTTAAATTACAACTTGTCCATATTTCCAATATTAAAATAGAATAAAACAACCGTATAATGTTAAGAGGGCTGCAGCTGATATTGGATACATAACTTTATGTACCTATCAAAATATTTAGAACATAAAACCTACTTAAGGTAATTAACCTGAAGTCACTTTACGTGTAATATGTTTTGAATAATGCACTCTTACAGTAGGTAATGCACATCCACTTAAAGCATAACACATAGTCCAGACAGTAATCTCAATGCAGTTGTGGGACACAAAGTTGAACAGGCAGCTAAACTGACGAACCTTGCATTCGGTGTGTCCACTGTGCTCCGAAGCAGCATGGCACAGAATTTACTGTTTTTCAAGTGGCCTGTGTTTGAATAACAATCCACACACTATATACATTTTTCCACATGAATAATAAAAGTTAAATTGACCCCATATTGTCTGCAGATGTTCTGTGGAAAGGAAAAAAAGACAAAAAGACAAATGTTTTTTGTGTATGTGGATGTAAGATTTGAGTGGTTCTGATCGTGCATAAACATAATGTCTAAGTGGGTTTTTATTCAATAAACATGGTTGGACTGTAATTGCTTACACATTTGTTCTGGCTGGAAATGCAAGACAGACTCTGTGTGCGTTTAGAGCTGGCACACCAAGACTCATGTCTGCACAAGGCTTTCTAATGCAAGCGGACTTGCTTTCCCTCCGCAACAAATGGCGTATGCAATCAGGGATAAATATAGAATTCCCTGTTGTTATTAAGAATCAGTGCCATCATGGATAACGTTTCCCTAAAGAAGCGTTGCTTCCGCTTAGGCCAGGAATACATCAGTAAATGGAGCTTAGGTCCACTGTGGCTGTGTATAGAATGTTTAGAGAGCCTTCTCAGACAAAGAGGTCAGTCTGCAAAGTAGTGTGCTAGCTATATTTGGTTTTTGTAGAGGTTTTACAAGGAAAATCGACACACATTAATCATGAAGTCATAGGCCGTTGTTATTTCTTGAGGCTCTGTAGTTTGTCTCATTTACCAAATATTTCCTGCTGAAGCCAAGTTTCACGATCTTGCATCTTCATGAGGATCATCTGCAGTCCTCATAATGGTGATGATGGACAGTAAAGGAAGTGAGCACTGAGTCTGAGACTCTTTCCCACCCACCGAGAGAAACATATTCCTTCTTTCTTTTGCTAACCACTTGAGCATCTCCAAGTCAATCTAAACACTCAGATGCCTGTGTATGGGCTGGCGACTGCCAGACCTCAAGCCCTGCAGGCCTCGCGTCACTCGGGCTCTGGAGGGAACTTTCCGTGGGCGAGTGTGTGTGTGATGTGGAAAGCCGAGAACCCCGGAGAGCATGCTGAGCTCAGGCCCAAACATACACAGGGGCCAGCTGCCTTCAATTAAGCAAAAAAATCCAGCCACTGCAGTCCCTTATGCACAAAACCAGCCTGCTTTGATCTGCGCCAGCCAGGGGAAAGGTACAGGACTTGAAAGATTACAGGAAAAAAAATAATTATTATATCAAAGGGTGCTCCATAAAAGTTAACGGGGGGGATTTTTAGGCTCAGGGGGCAGCGGGAAGCAGATATTAACGATGGCTGTCACTCATGTTCATTTGCCAGTTATTTTCCCTTTGCCTTTTCAGTGAGCTTTAATTAGTGGACACACCTGGTCTCTCTCCATAGTTAACTATAGAACTCTGCTTGCCGCTTTAGGGTTTATGGGCACTGAAGATCAACTCTGAGTCATGTAGGCCACGTTGGCACAACAAAAGCTGATAGGTTTGTCAGTTTCAGCGAAGAGGTACGACAGCGCCTGGTTATGTACGAGGTGTAGAGCCACAGACAGAGACCAGCATTAAAACTGTCCCCCTGCCAAGCACCGCAGACGCAGGCGGTATGGGCGTCATTAAATTAATTTGACTTCATTAGTGCAGGCCTGCTAGGCCTGGGGTGCCCATAGAGATGCCAGGGGGTGGGGGGTTGAGTGGCATCAGCCGCTGTGCTCTGAGGAGAGCGAACACATGGCACTGACAGGTGGAATATGGCCCCAGTTTTTACACGAGGATGGCTGCCAAACAAAGGCAGCATGCGTCACTGGCTTTAGGGGAGCTCAATCAACACCCGGTCAGAGCATTAACGCCATGCGCGCTGCGCCACATCAGTGAGGAGGCCGCGGGTCGCTGGACTGCCTGCAAGTCATGCGTGTGCACAGAGTGAATGTGGCAGCGTGATATGATACAGAGACACTGCCAACGGGTTGACCTACTGCCATCACCTTGCTGCCAGAAATGCTCATGTTATTAGGTTACAAAGCTCGCATTTATCTCTTGTTAGTGACATATAGGAATGATTTATGCCACACCAATTTTTAACTAAGCAATATTTGTTGTCATTACTTTTGGCATGCTGAGTGATTGTTCCATTCTTTACTCCTATACAATTCTACAGTGGTGTTGTGTTTGTGTTCTACTTTTGATTTAATGCAATCAAGGGCAGGACTGAAATCCTGCAGACAGGAAAGTGTAGACCAAATGATTTCATGATACACTGTAGGTGACTTCTTTGTATGATTGGGAGTAAAATACAGTATATTTCTTGTTGAGCTAGTGGACCAAGTAGTTAAAATAAATGACTGCTTCTTAGTTGAAAGTTGAGTTAATATCGTTCCAGCCCAGTTGCATCCAGCCACCAAAAATAACCACTGCTGTAGGGAAGGGTCAGATTGAGTGGCTTGGCTTTCTTGTTTCCTTTCCGCCATTTCCTTTCAGCTAATGTGAACTCCACCAGTGTGTTTAGCGAGGTTACATGCTTTGCTTAACAGCACCATATCAACATTTCTAACCTGCAACCTCACCATCCCAATGCCTCCTTCTGTAACCTCTAGGCAACCGCTGCCAACTTCTGGAGCTCACACAAGCTCTGCTGGGAGTGGTGCACCTGATAAATACAGAAGTGTGAAAATAAATAAATAATGGGAGGCGTTAAGTCCGGATTGGACTGGAAGGTAGCCTGAGGGTGGTAAGTGTTATGTCTGACAGCAGCAAACACTTTGATCAGAGGGCCCCTTCTGAAGATCGCTTCCACATCTGCACAGGGGGAACGAGCTGTAAACTGCCAAGAAGCATTTTAATGACAGTTGGATTATAAAATGAAAGAGGGCTCCAGATGGCAGGCAGTGCAGCGGCTGCGGTTCGGGGGGAGGCTGTTTAAACTGCTTTTTTATTGATAAAATATGGGGTGAAATATTGCGCAGAGCTGCTTAGGCATCCCGCTGTGATGTTGCTCAGCTGGCCAAGCTGTTCACCGTGGCCCCCGTCCAAACATGCCTCCATGAATTTGTAGCAGTACCTTTAAATCTGCAAGATCCCTGCTTGTTAAGTTCACCCTGGCTCCCCAAAATCCCCCACACCGTATTTGTCCTTTGAAAGACTTGCTTGTGTCCTTTTTTTTTTTCTCTGACCGGCTGAATGATGAAAGCAATGTTAGTAGCTCAACATAGACTGATGAGGTTGGAGGGGGGGTTCCCGCATAGCATGCTCATTATCGTCTGCCAAGAACCAGAGTTTAGCCAACTTAATTCCTACATGATTTCATTAAGTTTACTCTCCTAGTGATAAAATGAGACCGGTCTTATGAATTCAAGATGCTGTGGTTGTGCTTTCTACATATCCACAGGGTACTGTTCAAGGCAGAAATAGTCATCTGGACATTGACATTTAGTAACCGGCTGCAATAGTGGCCAGTTGGGAGAAACAGTTGGACTTAAATCAACGGCCAAGTTAAAGGCCAAATTGCATGAAAATAATCTGCATCAGAATGTACTGTAATAAGAGAGACCCTATTAGGACCTCTATAAGAAGTGGAAAGACAAGGTACAACCTTGAGACTTTGTAAATGCACATGTTGAATGGAAGTCATGATGATTCATTAGGGGAACAGGCAATAATAATTACATCTTTATGGGATTTGTAGAGATGTTGATTAAATCAGATTGTCAACTTCTGAATAAGACTCTCCCGGGTTAATATTACCTTACACTAGATTGGTCTCATTCCCATTTTTGATCTGGAGCTCAAATTGAATTTGCTTGAAATGTCAATAGTCCTGATTCAAAAACTGGGATAAAAAAAATCATAGTCTCAATAAAAGGGATCAGCGAAACCCATCCTGACTCCATCAGAATCCATACATGTCACATGTACGTGCCTCTCTCCGAAGAGTGGGCTGCTTTCAGCTGAGATGTGTTGTTGGCCATGTTCTCACTGCCAATTTAAAGCTGATAGGGTGGTTGCCTAAAATGCTGTCGTTATGGCCTCACCTTAATTGGCATCTATCTGTTTCCTACCTTCGGAAAACAGGCAGCCACACTTTATATTCCATAACCACCACTTCAAGGCCAACCTCCCACACCCCCATTCCACCCTAGACAAGTCAAAGACAATTACTGTCGACGTCACATCAACTTACAACAGTTTGCTTGTTTATCACGTTGTGTGCCTTAAAACTGCCATTTCCCTCCCATCTGCCTACCCTTATGGGTCTATACACACACACACACATATACTGTACATACACACTCCTTCCAACACAGACAAGAGAAGGGACAACGAGCTGACAGCCTAATGGACTAATTTGTAATTGCGAATGAGAAAAGGCTGAGTTGTTGGACGTGTTATAATTTGACAGAGAGTTTGCTGGACAATGACGCTTCAACCACAATTCTTTCCCTCCCTCCTCCTTCCTCTCCCTCTAATTCAAATGCTTGCTTTCTTTCCCCTCCGTGGAGAATAGTCAGAAAGGAAGGTTATGGTAGACATGCTTTCGGCACATTCTGCTGCACAAAGCTCCTGGCTCTGTCATATTACTTTTCTTTCTACCCAGCCCCCCTCACATCCCTACCTCCCCTCCCTCTCTACCTTCACATGGATCCCATAGGATAGAATAGGGAAAGTATCTCAGAGCATTCAGATGCGTTTGAAGTGCAGGACAGATGGGAGGCTCGAGGGACTGTGAAAAATGAATCGAGACTTGTAATAAGAGAGACGTTTTGAATCCTCTCCCCCATAAGTTATTTATCAGGGGCCCTTAGTGATGGAGGAAGCCTTCAGAGTGCTCCCTTAATGTAGCATCTGATGACTAGTAGGGGGGCTGTTCCAGGAAGTACTGCTGTAAAACAGGAGGGGAACATTAGAAGGGAAGTCTCTCAGGGCCCGGACAAAGGAGAGGAACAACACGGAGAGCGGTTCTTTCCCAGCATGCAACACAAGTCAGAGAAGAGAAGTGTACAAGAAGATGTCCCGGAGCCGCCAGCAGTCAGTGATATCACACGAGGTACAGAGCAAGACGTTCTGTACTACGATTCCCACCGCGTTAGGCACATTTGAATCGACAAGGTACTTCAAATAGTTCTGAAAATAAATGACACAAAGTGGGACCGCATGAACAGAAGGCAGTGACGGCTGGTTACTCTAGTAGTCATTCACATTAAGATATTCATTATGACTCCCTGCTTTTTCCACAGCATTGCCAATTGTTTATTTTGAATTATCTGTTCTTTTATAATATGTGTACTGGTCAGAGCAACAATCTGAGCAGTGGACCAGTTAACTCAGCAGCAACTCAAAGAGAAAGCACTTGGGCCAGAAGTAATTTATCTCTTTAGATGCACAGACATCACCCTCGGTCTTCTTTGGGGCATGAACTTGAAGAATATGTCCTTTTTAATGCAAGGACCAGTGCTGACAGATGAAAGCTGCTGATAGCAAACTTTTCTTGCTGCAAATTTGACAATTTTCTTTCAATCTTGAAATGAATCCAGTTATAATGCTATACAGTATGCCATGAATTTATCTTTTACGTGCTAAAAACACCAAAGAACAGCAATTACTAAGAATACAAATACTGAAATGATTTGTTCTCAGTTTTCAAATATCACCCAATATTGTTGCTCTTCGACATATCACATCCATAATAAATGAGCATCAGTAACTAGCTGATTTCTAATTTTAATGACCACGACGCAATACATGGGTCTCACCACCTTGAAACCCTGTACATGTGCGATCACAAACCCCAGTAATGGGCCGAGCCAACCAGGGAAGCCTCTGATCACAGGAGAGTAATGGCCTCTGAACTGATCACTGAGGCTAATAAAGACCAGGTAACGACATAGCCGCTTCGTTTGTGCTAATTGCTCTCGCTGGACCTCCGCCGTGGCCCGTGTCTCCCGAGCATCTGCCACCAGGCATATTCCCCGAAACAGCTCAGACCCTGGCCTCAGCCTCCAAGCTGGGCACACCGCCAGAAACAATTGTCCTCTAGTGTCCTTTTACTACGGTACGGTGTGAAAAAACATTGTCTATGTATATTGTTTGTTTTGCCAGATTTACACCTGAGTAAAACTGGACCTGTCTATGTCCAGATGAAAAGCTCAAACCTAGATAGTCAAAATTGAATTCAACAACAGTATTACACTGTCTATACTTAATCTCTTATTGAAGTCAATATTGACTTTATTGATAAACTCTGGAGACTATGCATTGTTTTATGATTTCACCCGCAGGCAAATGCACTCATCTTAAGCACATCAATGCTCAATGTTCAGCCAAATCAATATGTCAGTCAATAACAACATACAAAAATTACTTAGGTTAGTGAATATAGTGAGAGTGTGGAGTCATAGAAGTCAAGAAGAATACCATTAGAAACATTTAAATTTGAGCAAATGTGTGAGTCTTCTTTTGGCACTTATCTTTAAGTAGCTTCTACAAAGCTTTATCCAGAATCCACTTTTTTTTTTAATGACGCAAATACCAATTTATGGCTGGGAAATATATTTATTATATATTTATTATATTTTCACTAGACATCAACTTCAGACAAACATTCTGTATCTGTAAACTGGACAATCTAGTCAAGCACTTACTGTCTGGAGACCATATAAGCGAGTGTATCAAGCTCTGTACTAGTTTGAATCCTGGTAAAGTCACCAGTTCTGACTGGCTGGTAGCCGGCTAATACTGCCAATCAGTAAGACTGTGGTTCAGGCAGGTAGATATACTGTACAGACATACAGGGTGGCTATAAGCATGATCCCAAAAATGAGGACACCTCTATGGAGCAGGCAGAGTCTGGAACTGCAGTTACTAGTTTGGTGATCAAATCGTCACAACACCTGCTTCATCCTACTTATGTGTTACCATAAATTAAATGAACACTAAAATTCATCGGAATTTTCCAGATTTAAAAATTCACATCATCAAAGTGTTTACGTATGTAATCATTGCTGTTCATCTGATATTGTGAGCAATATCACAGAATGATATACTTTACTATCATTGGCACATAGGTTTCTGTGCTGTCATGTCAATGAGACTGATGAGAGAGAGAGAGAGAGAGAGAGAGAGAGAGAGGTTAGTGAGTGGCTGCTGTGTGCACCCAGGTGCTGCAATTTGCACAGGTATCAGTGCTGTGGAGCAGGTGTGAATGATTGACATCTTGTGGTCCAGTTTCATCTGATATGGTCCCATTGTTCTGTGTCTGTTCATTAAGCAAGTTTAGAAACATTTAGCACATTTTGAAAGCCATCCAGACAAATCACACCAGACAGCTACCAATGTTTTCAGAATTCTCTGCATGAACCAAGCCTAAAATAGTAAAAAGTAAAAAGTAATTTTTCTCTGAAAGAAAATGAATCATCAACATACAGTTTGCTGTACATAATAAAATTATGACCTGTCTACTGTACGTAGGTTACATATTTTGAAGCAAGAAAAGCAATACGCTTTGAATTTGATTTACACTTAGTGGACAAATGGACATCTAGCAAGAAAACGTGTTGATTGAAGGTCAGGGATTTTAAGAAAATCTTATGTTCTTCAATCAAATTCATATATAGTACAGGCAATTTTGAGATAACTACATTTTAATATGGAGTCAAGGTAGAGCACCTATATTTTTTCATTGTGCAGAACTGGTGATGCAGATGCAGCAGTGGCCATTTTGAAGCACTGACGCATGGTGCAGCATTACAATGGGCCACAATTTGCATATCATTTCATGTTGGGGATATTAGATTAATGGCTTGTGACTGGTGTGATGAATACTAATTTAGCCTTAAATCATGTCACCGTTCAGACATCAACAGCCTGGCCAACATGCAGCAGAGCAGATAAGCAGCCAGACATTTTATAAGGTCAGCTAACTTCCCTAGCCAACCTCTTTCTGTTCCTCATTCGTTCTAGCCAGTTATGGCACTTGTTGTAAATGTCTGCTATTCCAGGGACTATTGGCTTCACTGTTAAGGATATATGGGCCAACCACAGGGGTTAATGCTGTCTCCATTTACCCTAGCAGATAATAAAATCTGCTGATAGACTCAGACCAGTACTGATGGTAAAGCTTTGCCTGACGAAAATCATAGATGTTGTGCTCCCTAACCCCTCCCCCCAATGGCCCCAGTTTGACTCCCAGCTTGTTGGTCCCTGGTGTATGCAGCTTTTGTGACCCACAAGGTGTAATGATGTTAATGTTAGGAGGATAGGTTAGGAGAGCAGAGCATCATGCAGCATTTTAATGTCATCAGAGATTGTTTTGACTCACCCCAAAAGGCTTTGCAGTAAAAGAACATGGAGGACGTGGACCCAAAATAAAGGACCCAAAGACCAAAACAGTACTTCTGATTGCCTAGTTCGTGCATCAGAAGATGTATGTAAAACTCCTCAAACCTGATGGTCACTTAATTTAGCCTGACCTTTATATTTCTCTCTAATTGTAGGTAGTCTGATTCCATTAAGGTTAATTTGATATGAGTATATGAAGGTATGCAGATATTTTGGCTTAAAATTGTAAAGTGTAATATTTTATATTCAGTACCTTTGAATTTGGTCAAGAATAAAATATTCCTTGGACACTGAATCATATCAAAACCCTGGAATAATACAAAAAATTCCATGTGTTTGCATTTCAAAGTGTTTTCCATAGACAACCAGTGTAGAATTGTGGAAATATATAAGGACTATTATAGGAAAGTTAATTATCTGTCATTAGGTGGATGATGTAGCAATTCAGTAATAAATTAAAGGTGAATGGCATCCAAATCAATCAATGCACATTACACATAAAGAAAACATTTTGAGAATTATGCAATTCTGTACACAGACGCACACATAAAAGATGTTCTCTCAGAGGCACTGTACACTAAAATATAAAGAATAAAAACAGGAAAGTCAGTGACACAGCTCAGTTCAAAGCCAGGCAACTGAAGGTACAGCAGCTCATCAGTTCAACATCATTAAAAATTACTGAAGTGTACCCCAATAATTATAGGAAGATATTTTGAATCAAGCAGTGTTGTACTGGTTATCCCTAATGAGCACTTAGAGCCATGAATATTCACGTTGGTTTGTCAATAAAAAAGTTATTATGAGCTAGTATAAGATGCTGTTATTGTCTATGACCATACTATATAACCAACTATAACCATACTGTATTGGTTCACATTGTATGGCTCTCAATGGTGCTGTAACGCTTCACTGTGGATTCAAATATATAGTGATAATTTCATTATCTTATTCCATTCCATTATCCATCGTATCCATTTTGCATGATTTTCTTAATGTTATGCTAAACCACCTATGTGCAGATTTTTTCACATATAGGAGTGTGTGTGTGTCACTTCATACATTCTCATGAGACTAGATGGCTAGCCAGGAGGATGGAGGGAGGAGGTAAATGGTGTCCAGAGGGACCAGTTTGATTGATGTGTTTTGGGGATAGAGGAGGGAGGGGGGCTTGATGGTACTCCGCAGCAGGAGGGAGGCAGGGCTCTTAAGTGGGGGAGGAGGGGATGGGGGCTTTAACAAGCCCTAGATTGTTAGTGACAGGCAGATACTTCAACACTTAAAGCAGAAGGTTTGATTTAATCACAGAGCTGTCATTTGTTATTTGTCTGGCTTGCTCCACCAGGGCCACAGTTGATCAACTGCTAGGTCCCAAGAGAGCCCTTTCCCCCCCTGTAATGTCTATATCCCGTGCACAAATTACAGGCCTGTACCACCTCCGATCCCCACCCCTCCACTACCCTCCCTGCTTCATGCCTGCCATGTTAAGAGGTGAAGGCCAAAACGGGGGTTCGCAAAGAGAGGGATGTGGGTTGGCAGGACGGGAGCAGGGGAGGGAGACAGGTAGTGGGAAAGATAGAGGGAGATGGAATGGCCTGAGGGCCACTAAAGATCATTAATAGGACTGTCAGGGAGGTTGCCAGTTGGTTAGAGTCTTATAAATAAGGAATTAGCTCCTCCCTCCTTGCCCATTCTAGTTCATTAATAATGCCTGCTGTGGCTATTTTGTTGCATCGTAATTTGAAGAGAGGAGAGACAGAGATACAGATACATACAGATTCAGGCCTGACTCCTCTGCTCTATTTGGAAATCAGATAGGACTGTCTTCCAAATTAGTCCCAAATACCACAGAACAGAGACAATTAATCCCACAACTGGTGAAAACGATCAAACGGGGAGGAAGGATTGGCGACAAGAGAAGGGAGAGGATGAGATAGACATATCCAAAAGCTCCATCTACTCTGCCTCCCTGTGACTATAAGCATGTTCTTTGCAGCTGCTGTTTTTCTTAATTTTTGGTGGGGAAATATAAATTACATCAGTTCCAGCTCACCATTCTCTTGGGATCTGTATTGAAAGAAAAGAAAAATCACCAGATGCACGGACTGAAAGTGATGAGAGAGGGGGTTGGCTGTTAGAGAGAGGAAGAAGGTTCAGAAGGGTCACCCTCCAGGTAAAAGCATTGCCTTTTAATTAGGGTGAAAGGATATGATTCTTTTATAAAGGCCAGGGGTCTGGTCACTGTTGAGGCTGATAGTAGTCAATGCCACTCATTAACCCTCCATCCCGCTCTCCGCTGTCGAGATGACTCCAACTGAGAAGGCATATATAAAAGCCTCAGCCAGGCCATGGACAACTTTTGGGTTACGAAAAGATCGTAGTGCTGAGTCTATGGAGACTCAGCACTACGATCTTTTCTTTCCTCTGACTCTCTATTTCCGTGCGTGCGTCGCTTTCTTCTTTTGGTGATCAGCATTTGAAGCCCCTCTGCTTGTCACTGATTCTGCCCCATCTCTCCGCAAGTTATGTTTCATTCATTGATGTTTTCATTATGAAGAGAGCTACAAATCAGTATTTTTTCATTGACTGTTTTATTTGCTTGTTTGTTGCATTATCTCGCTACTGATGTGATGGATAAAACTGAGAAGGATAGATGTCACTACTCATTTCTAGTATCCTGAAAGGTACACTGGTTCTAGGTCAAAACAAGGCTACATATTAGTTTCACGTTGTTCATGAACGAGACACCATCATTTTTATGACAATATTTTCTTTCATCTCCTCTGTTGTTTGTTATCTTGTGCCTTGGGTTTTTTGGTGGGTCCTCGATGCTTTGTTTTTGGCCCCCCCCATCTCTTCTACCTCAATAGAAAGAGTTTCTCTAAGCGTTTCTAGTTGTTTCTAGGCATAAAACACAGTCATGAGAATGACAGTGGAAAGAGAGAGAAAGCATAACAGAGAGAATAGCAGGAGGCAAGCAGCCAGAGAGCCATGATGTATGATTTTATTCATCCCTCCTTCCTGTTCCTGATTAGGGGCCTTTAAACTGTGATCGATCCGCCCTCCAACCAGCCTCAAATCAAAGGCAGATACTGTATGTGCTGAGTGAGAGAGAAACACATGGAGGCATTAGAGGCCTGTGGCTCTGAGGTGCACAGCAAGAGGTTGATTCACATTGTGCAGGCCAGCTAAGGAAAAGGACGGTGCAAAGGGGGACGTGGGGTGATGAAAGACCATGGCACACACTTACATGCTGATAGGTAGAAATGCATGCCTGTACTCCCTGTTCTCCCTCAGCTCCTCCTGTCTGGTGTGTGTGTTGCCAGAGTGGTGATGGGCAGGCGGGTTTGCTGACCTTTGACAGTGCAGGTCATCCCTCCAAACAACAAGAAGGAGTCTCTATCTGACCGCCAAACCCAGATGCTTAAACTCCTCATCCTTCAGTTCCCCGCATTTTCCTTCACCTCATCCAGTCCCTCTGCATTATCAACACCTCTCATTGTCACAGTCTCCATCCACTTGAGATGAATCGCCAGTCTTTAAGAGATGAACACACTGCAAACAATTTATGATGACTTTCTAAGGAAGCCAGATCTTTCCCCTATACCATGGGGACCTTTTTTCTCCCCCTCTCTCTTTTGCGGCGCTGCCAAAAGAACATTCTGATATGTAATCTCTGGCTGGAGGAATGGCAGACAGACAGACACATGTGCACAGTGCACATTTGTTTTCCTGCTCTTGACCTATGATCGACTGTAGCGCTGCAGAGAGAGGAAGAGAAAGGCTGCCTTACAACAGATGGTTCTCCTTAAGGAGCTGAGATGAAACTCTTTGTGTTACAAGTGCTCTTTGGTCTTTTTTGAGACTCCAATCGGTTCAGGCTCCCCTGCTGGGCTTCGTTCCAATGTTCCAGTGCAAAGGAATGCATACACATAAACACACAATTGGGTATCTGATGAATGGTCTCACCTGTCTGCTCGCTTAGAGCTATTGAACAAATTGAGTTCCAGTCAAGGCTAATAAATTGTCCTTGAAATTATTCTGGAATCAGTCAGTTATCGGTCTTGTCAATTCATATTTTAGATGGTTATATTGGGACCATGGATTTTCCTTAAACACTTCAATATAACACAGATTATAGAGATACAAATGCCCAAAATGCATAAAGTACTTTGAATTGCTGCAAATAATGAAAAATGTCATGTGCATCCAGGATATCCAAGTTAATGTAAGTAACCTTCTTTGCCCATTGCGGACATGTTCAAAGATTTAAAGATGGGCTACTGAGTAATCGATTGTTATTAGGGTGGCTCTAATCAATGATCAATGAATCACACATCTCATCCAGAAGCTTGTGAAGACTGATATCTGGAGCCTCCGACAGATTGATGTCGAATCTGAACAGGAAATGGAGTGCATCTAGCAACCGAGGCCTGTCTCAGCAGAGAGGGGGAAAAGGGAAGAGGAGCGATTTCATCCCCAGCAGAGTGATGGCATCACTTCTAAAAAGCGCACACGCTCGTGACAAGTAAACTGAAATCATCAGTGATGTTATTTATTTTCAAATGTTCCTCGCTTGACAGGCGACATCTTGTTTGGCACGCATCCCAAGGGAGGCCGCGGTGCTCAGCGCTTCTCGGTTCCATCACGCGTAGACAGCAGTTCGGTGCT
This sequence comes from Gadopsis marmoratus, assembly GCA_036023855.1. Classification (NCBI taxonomy): domain Eukaryota; kingdom Metazoa; phylum Chordata; class Actinopteri; order Centrarchiformes; family Percichthyidae; genus Gadopsis; species Gadopsis marmoratus. Next base: position 103,273 of record JAVQJF010080913.1, on the reverse strand, counting down.
GACACCAAAGCAGTGGGACTCACTAGAGACTTGCTCTAGAATTTGTCACAATCCAGCACCACACGCAGAAAACACAAATGCACTCAGCTCCTTGTTTACACACATCCAGATCTGTCGCAATGCTTGTCTCCCACCTCAGCATCTGCCACCACAGTAGAAAACAAGAGATTGTTTGCCCAAAAAAAAAGAAAGTCCATTAAAAATCTGATTTTTTTGCGTGCTAGATAAATGTCAACAAAAGTTTAATCTGTGGAAAGGGAGTGTGCCGCAAATGCCAAAGCACCAACTTCCTGTCTTGCTGATTTAGACATGACATGGAATTCAGGAATAAATTAAAATTCAATCGTCTGTCAAACCAAAAAATCTTAAAATGTTTTCCAAAAGCCAGATCAAATCCTTGTAAATTGTTGATATTGCTTAATGGAACATTTATCCGAATATTGACTAATGACCAATACTAATTGCTGCATATTACGTTAAGCTCCATTTTGTTACACTATTTTTCCAAAGATAGTGCAAGGTTTTATTTGCCAGTTTTCCTCTGTTATCCATCACAGACATCATAGTAACAGTTAAAATGCACAATTACACCCTACTAACAACAGAGGCCTGCCAGCCCTGCCTATCTCAGCGCGGTCAGGCTCAGTCTCTGTGTGTATGTATGTATGTGTGCTTGCACATTTGTGTGTCTTTGGTAGCCTGGCCCATCCATTCATGTGTACATGGCCTCATTATCAGTCAGTAGCTGTCTGAGCTCAGGGGAGGCAGTGCGGATGAAGAAGCGAGCATGGCGGTGGGCAGGTAAACCAGCCATGAGCCAACACCAGAGCCCAGATCCCCCCCGGCACAGCTCTACTAAAGGAGTCCATTTGTCAAATATGCCTCCACAGAGGCCCGCCAGGGAGTACATTACTGGCTGGGGCCCCTGCAGGGATCGGTTCTCTGACTTCCAGCCACACTCACTCACCAGGCTGGCCGCCCAAGGTGCTTCCTACAGTCAGCAGTGACCAGCCCCCAGCCTGCACTCATTCGATTGGCTCATTAATAAAACAGCCCCCACCTGAGAGTAGGGGACATGCTCCAATGCTCTGGACATCACTCTCTCCGGCTAATGGGCCAGCCGGGAGAGGCCTTTGTCTGCACCCGACTCCCTCACATCTTTCAACTTGTCATACAAGACAATGCAAGGAAGGATGGAGAGCTTTGACTGTGTAAAGCCCATATCATGTTGTATGTGAGCCCGTGCTGGAGCTCAGTATTCACCATAGGCCTCGATGTGTCTTCAGTTTGGGCAAGTGTCTAAGCTTTGCTCCATCAATCCCACTTAGCCTCACTTGGCAGAACCTCCTCAATTGTGTCTCCTCTCAGAATGACTGTGGACTGGCTTGCATGTGTCACCACCATGAAAATTACACATTTTGCAGTGATTCCCACCACCATCCACCAACTCTTGTATCTCATCCTACATTGTTTTGGCCAGACAGTGTGAACTTAGCTATGTTTTTCTCTTTCTTTCTCTCTTCCTGTTTTACGTGTTGAGCTCAGTTAGGAGCTGCTGTGATTCACAGCTGGGCTCCTGGGGGAGAAACAAGAGTTTTGTTTGTGTTGTTGTAGGACGTAAATCTAACAAGAGAGGTGGAGATCGAGCACTAAGGCTTATGGATCCCTCAGGGGTCTTGCCGAGCCCCTCGCTAAATAAATCTGAATCGAAAATACATATGGAGCTGTAAACCGTTTGCATAAAGGAGCACTTGTTCTCCTCGAGGAGAGTATCAGATTTACTGGCTCCACAGTTTGTCTACTGGATTCCACCCTCAGCACATTAACACATGGGAAGACATGCGAGAGAGAGAGAGAGAGAGAGAGAGAGACACACAGTTAGTGTACATAAAGTTCATTGATCATTCATTCATCCATCTTTGAACCTCTGCATGAGTTGGTGGTTTACATTTTCTGGAACTCCATAGCAAGCTTTCCCCTACAGCTCTAAAATTAAATCTCCAGGGGACCTAAACCTGGGGCTGTTTAGAGAGCAATTTAGTTACCGCTATTACCATAGATATTTACTTCCTGTTTTGGCGGAGAGAGACAGCAAGTGGAAAGTGCAAAATTGGTGCCATAATATCACCAGACACAACTCATGGGGAGACGTGGCTCTCCTCAGTTATTAGCTTAAGGAAATAGTCTAGAGATTTATGAAAATCCCCAGGTGACTTAGAACAGCTATAGTCACTTCCATATGTGACCCTGAGGGTGAGCAGTTGACAGGGCCCTTCCAGGCCGATTACGCCTCCAGGCCCTAGCTGAGAGGCCTGCCTTATTGGCAGCTGGGGGCCAAGGGAGCATAGCCTCTTGAGCTCAATTGGTAAAGATCACAGATGTAGAGGCCCAATGAGGGCAGCCGGTTGCTGGGTCACCAGAATCAGTGAGGCCCTCCTCCTTGACATTGGGTTTACTGTTACCCTCGGTCCCTTGAAGAGGAAATAACAGAGGCGCCAATTAAAGCTTTAAGACATTAAATAAAAACCCTCTGTTGTTGCCTTTATAACATCCCAGTTGATGCTTGTTTGTCTTTACGATGGAACCCCAGTCAGCTGCCATCGCTCTGCTTTCTATTAAAGTAGGATCGAGTGAATTTCTGTTTACTTTTTTTCTCTCCTCCTTCTACAATCTTTTCCCTGCTTTCCAGCTCATGGCTTGATTGCTATATAAACAACCCTTTTTATTGCTGAAATACATACTGTTAGAGGGGAGAAACTCCATATTTAGTAGACTTTTGAGGTAGTAAACCGCTTACCTCTGAACATCTGCGGGCAATAATAAGTACACTGTCTGTACTGTTGAAGTGATCACAATACATTTGTGAACCAAAGGACTTCCCTGATAAAGGTCTCATGATGAGCCATGAGACATCCTGATGTTTGACGGTTTTGTTTAATGAATCAAGCCATTTCAGGAATCCCAGGAATTTAAAAGCTTTTCTCAAACAGGATGTCAGGAAGAGAAAAAGTAGACCCCAGCTGGCACACAAAGACCAACAGAAGATTTTGTACTTTTAATGCAGTTACAGTGGTTAGGTTTTTTTTTTTTCTTTCATAGTGATTGGACCAAAGATTTTTTATTTCTTTAGCTGCACAGTAAGATGCTTTTGTATTTTTCTCCTTTTCTGTGTACGTCACTTTACTCTAATGCAGCACAGCATGCATGCACTTAGTTTGGGTATTTCTGTGTTATTGAATTTAGATAACCTGTTAAGTGGAAGGTCTTACTGGACAGAGCTGCATTATCATGTTCTGCTTATGTGTGAGGCGAAAGGAAATAATAAGCTAAAAAGAAAAACCCCCATTAATTTCACGTTTGAACGCCAAACAGTGGAATTCTTTGAGTTTGAAAATGGTGGGCTTTATGCATCCAGTCACTTTTCAGTGCATGAAATGAAGCTCAAAAAAGAAGGAAGTTATGATCGACACCCCTGCAGCGACTCTACAAAGGCGCAATGGAACAAAGGAACAAAAGACCAATGTGAAGCTGATGTCAAAGGCTCTCAGCTTCTGTCTCTGAAGTTGTATTGGTGTAATTAGCGAGGAAGGCCCTTGCCCTTGCACCAGTCTTCTATCAACCCCCCCATCCCCGCTTGGCTCTGGCATGAGCAGGGCCAGGGCAGCTCACTTGGGGGGATGGAAGGAGTGGTCGTGCGTGGGGTTTGTCCCAGGGAGGACAGGGTTAGAAGTCACGGCAGGCCTGTGGCCAGATGAACGAGGGAGCTGTGGTGCAAAGAGGCTTTTCTGGCATCACGGCTGAGCTAAAGTGCCTAATCCATATTACATGCACAAAGCCACTGCAGAATAGCAGACATCTTCATCAAAGGGAATTAAAACTTTCAATTTGGGGGAACATAAGAGTCTAGGAAGAAAATGGGCTTTTACCAAGTACTGCTGAGAAGACATTTCCTTCTAAGGTTCTTAACCTTAACCTCTGATGTGGAAGCTATTAGTTTGGAGGGCAAGGGTCTTCTGGCTGAGAATATGGGGGTACTTTAGGGTACTGAAACACAGAATTATGGGCTAAAATGGAAACCACCTGACTGGTGTTAGTGTCTTAACTCATTTGCAGCAACTCTTTTCCACACTGGCTGATGTTTGATAACTAGGCTAGCAGTAAAATGTGTTTCTTGTCTCGTTGTTACTTCCCAAATTCCTCACATACAAACTCAGTATTGAGCAATAACATGACTTTAGGCATGACCTCAGTTGGACGAGATGTGATTGAATAAAAACAGTTTTCTGTCGATGTGCTGTAAACACTTGAAATCTAATTTCAGTCATTGTTTTGGTCTTTTCGTCATTAATTTGTCATTTACTCGATCATATTCCAGGGGCCTCCTTAAGCTTCCAGTATAAAGAGGGTATTCCTCAGTGAAATGCCAAATGAGCATACAACAAGGGTAGTTGATTGAAGTGAAAAAGTTTGTGTGTGGTGTCAGACTCATTGCTTGTAAAATTGCCAGAAGATTCCAGCCAAGACTCTTCAAAGTTTTTACATTGGTTCCATCTTCGGCTCTTGGTTCGGTGGTGTTCACCTGACTGCAATTAACTCCCTTGTGGTTTGTTTACCTCGCCTTTTCCAAGTAGACTGGAGTTTTGAGCAACTATGAAGTTTGATACCAGTTCAGTGAAGAGATCAGTGTAAACACCTGGCATCTTAGTTTATAATTCAATTTTAAATCTACAGTTGGAATTTTTATTTTGGATGATAATGTGATAATCCTAACTTAATTCAAACTCATTTACTTGCTGTTGATTTGTATTTTGCGAGGGGACTTTTTTGAACATTTTCCTATTTGATGGAGGCTTGTTTCCTTCCCTAACTTGAGTTAATATTAGATTACTCAGCCTCCCTTTCCCGTTTTCTATGCCACATTCAGAAACTAGGCAGCTTTCATGGATTCTATCAGGAGAAAGTCGTTAACAGTATTTTTCGGCAACGGCCCACGCACACTATAAAAAGCTGAAAAGAACATCTTGTAATCACTTTATAAGACTTGCTAACTTTAGCAACCATCCTTGTCTTTGAACTTCTCTATTAGAAACACTCCTCTAGAAGTCTGAAAATGGGCCACGGTCACAGCTATCCAGAGAAAGCTGCAGCATCCATTTTTTTTTTGAGGAAGGAATAGGCTATACACACACAGAATGAAGAGCATGATGTTCTTGTTCCACATCCCTTATGAGACAAAACTGTGAATTAATGAAACTGCACAGGGCATAGTTAATCTACCCACCACCATCTTAGCCTCTATTTTGAACATGAGGGAAGCCGGCAGCCATTTTGTTTTCCAGTTTTCCTGAATGGCTCGTGGTGAAAAGCAGCCGTCTGTGCATGGAGTTAATTAAGCCATAGTTTTAGAGCCATAATTGATTAAATCATAGAGTCAAAATAGAAATTGCGGGGCCCCAACAGCTGTGTCTTGCTGAATTAAAACCAGTGGCATCCTCTGCTGGTGAAAGGATATGTTAATAAGGCCTTGAATGCAATCAGATTTTGTTGTTTTTGTCCTTTTTTAAGCCTGTGTGCTTCTTTTTTTTTCCCTAACACTTTTCCTCAAGGGGTCTTATTATACACTTCTGTAACACTAGAGAGTTAGTGTGCAATGCAGTGGCAAGCCAAAAGACCCTCCCCCAGCTCCTTTAAATCTGTCAAAGCATCTGGCTCATCCACCCTGGAAAATCCTTTGACGTGTGAGGCTAAAGAGCAGGCCTTGTATCATTCATGAATGCTGGTGGATTTCCATATCTGACACCGCGCTGACTTACTGCTGGGAGCACTTGTGCCCACAGTCAATCGTCCACCGAGAAATGCGGCAGCATATCGTGACCGTGGAGAAGTCGCATGTGCACAACCTCGCTCCAGCATGGACAATCATGCACAACCACGAACAATCGTACACACACACATACACTCATTTTTACACGAGGACATTCACAATGTTGCACACTTACAATCGCAATCTGAAATTGGAATTTGCAGGACATTTATGCAGGAATTTATACAATATGGTGTATCCTCTGTGATTTGCTTCGTCTCTCTTATTCGTGCTCCTTCTTGCTCCCACTCCCTCTGCTCTTTTCCTTGGCTGATCCTATCTTTGCACTGCTATAGTACAAGGAGGTAATGATGAGAAATGGAGTTATAATGCCAGTTGTTAAACCTCAGGCTGCACAACAAATGTGCTTCAGAGACCCTGCATTTGTCTCTGAATGGATTAGGTCTTTGCTCTGGTAACCCTATATTTAATCTCACTCCAGTCTCTGCTGGCAACTCTGTGTTTCTCATTGTAACAAATATTCTGTCATTTTCTCCTCCTTATGTCTTTAACCAGTGTTGCACCTGAATTACTGTAGAGTCTTTGTTTGCCCTCGATTATCTGTTGTTTTCTTATACAAGAGGAATGGAGAGTAAAATATCTTTTGAGAGTGTGTGTGTGTGTTATCTGTTACGACTTGGCCGTGAATGTCAGACGTGCATTAAAAAAGTGCTTGTCTGGCTGTGTGGGTAGTTCTTAGCCAGCACCTGGACATCATTGCTCACCTTGCTTTGCCTTATCGCCTTTTAAGAGTCCTCTGTTGTCTCAGACATTATCCATTTTCACCAACAGCTCAGTGTCTAGTTTTTAGTTATTTTCTACTCATTGCCATGTGGTCAAGAGCTTGTTAATGTTCCATAGTGGGAGGTCAATTCTTCTTTCTTTTCTTTTCCAGTTTTGCCTTCAAACTTTAAGTATTTTATTTGACAGCAACAACCTTTGGCCATCTGATCAGGCGATAATGGCGGTTCCCCGCAGTGCTACAGGTTACATGGTTATTATTCTCAGAGAGCAAGAGAAGTCATAGAATGTTAATAAACTGGTACCCGTCCGTATTAAATTATCAACGTACATGAAAAATTCATCTCCAAACGTCTTTCACACTTGCTGAGCACAATTCACTTTTATCTTGTTAACGGAATGGAAATCTTATTACAAGGGAAACTAACACTACTTATTTTTAATTTTCTGTTTCACATCCCAAGCAGCGGGTTAGACGTGAACTAGCTCTGATTATTGCCAACGCTTTCAGTGTTCACTCATAATTTGGTGGGGTTTGGTTATTCTGTATGTAGGCTGTGGAGAAAGTGACGTGGCTGTCCTCTTAGACTGCACCGCTGCAGTGAAGCATATCAGAGATTGTTATTGTAGACTACCTGCTAAGTGCCCATAAATTACTTGCTAATCTCACTTCTCCAATTTCCATCTTTTTTTCTTAATGTAAATTATACCCTGGTGGAGACAAATCAGCAACAAGACCACACAAGACTGCGCCTTCTGTTTTCATGTTTTCCAGACAAGAGCAGCAAAGTGTAGTTGTTGCCTCTGTCAATCTTCCAAACAGCACAGGAGGGTGGAAAATGAAAGCTGTGGGTCCATAAACAGTCAAGTATCAAATGCAGGATCTAGTTTGCACATTTTCTCCTGCCAACACTGTGAAGAAGATAAAGAATGTCAAGGTGACATGTGCATGCTTTTGGAGGGGGAATAAAGACAGCTATGTCCTTGCTGATTCTATCAGTGGGAGCCATTATTTACCTTGTTCATTGAAAGGGGAGGGAGTGGAGGAGGAAGGCCATGAGAAGGTGGGGGTGTAGAAGAATAAAAACCAGAGAGAGCATAGCATCCCTCCTAGAAACACTAGTCTAACGAAACACTGTTATCAGCTCCCAACTGCTTTTTCTCCCTGATCGATCTGTGGTGTAGGGAAATGCAAATGGTTGCAGCTAGCCCTTGGTATTCTACCATCAATGGAGAGTAATTATCTTCGGCAACAACCAATATTGGATTGTTAAGCCTCGGGATAAGGTAGCCGGCAGAGCACTTCAAACAGTCACTCACCTCTGTGGGCTTGAAGGCTGATGGATGGATCAGCTGGGACTAGCTGCTAGAGGGGCTCCTGAGGCAAACAGAGTTACCAGCTCTCATCTCCCTCTGCCCTAGCAGCGAAGCCCTTTGAATCCCAGAGAAAATTCATTTTTAATGTGCCTGGCGGAGGGCGCTTTTTGTTCTACATCGCCTCGATCAATCAGGACGGCTTTTCATGTCGAACAGGAACCTCCAGAAACATTTGCCACGAGGGCTTGATGAGCACAACTTTCAAGACGGTTAGGAACGAGCTGCCTGACAAGCCATATTCATGCGATAGATACAGAAATATGATTTCAAAGAGTTGCAGACTGTATAAGTGAAAATCCATTACCAGTACCGGAATTAATTTCTACATGTAATCCTATAGAGTATATTGTTTCTGTATCTTATTCAGTTGCTTGTACATCTCTAGAGCTCCTCTATTACTGTAAAGTCCTTTACTTTTAGTTGGGTCTCCTGAGAGTCCTTCAAAGTGTCTGACATAATCTGGCCTGTGTTCTCAGTAGCACTACTTGTATTCCGAGTACGCCGGTGCTCCAAATGGATGATGACCTAGAAATGTTGTCCATATTGAAAGATGGAAGTCATTGAATAAGGTGTTCATTCTCACATCGTTGGTCTATGCTCCTCGAGCCCCCATAATGAATAAATCATAGATTCTGCAAGGCTCTCTCCAGAAAGAAATTACAATGTACAGCTGCAGAAATAGAATAGAATAAAACATGACTGTATTCCATTTTGCTGGTGACAGCCTATGTTGTGCCTCTCCACAATCATTACTAGTAATGGTGAGGATTCAAAGTAGACATAGCTGGAATTCAAACTTACAGTGTAGTTTTCTAACTCTAGTTAGAGTAACTAGCCAGTACTGTTGTTTAATTGAACAATACAAACTAGAAATGATGCGATAGCCCAAATTAGCTGAACCTGTCAATGCATGTGTCTCCAACCCTTCCAAAACTAAACACAGATACTGCAAATAAAATAGCAATATTTTTTGCTACATTAATAGCATAGACTAAATCCCTGCTACCTCTAATTCTGAAATCAGCTACTGAACTAATTTGTATTTTGTTCGCCAGTGCCTTCAGGCTTTGATATCTTCCACTTTAAAGGAGGGTATTTGTTCTTGATGAAGGCTCAATTTCAAAAACAGGGTGATGAGTTGTTAGCAGCAAAATACCGTCCTCCAAAAAATATTTGACTAATAGCTTCATATTAAATGTGCTCACTGTGGTCAATGTTAAGGCTTCCTGTCAACATCCAATCTGGAATCAACATATTTCTACACTCTGGGCTTCTCTCTTTACATAACATCTTTTACTGTACACAAACCTATTTTTGGAATGTGTTGAGGAGGGGGGCATTGTATGCCAGATGCTATTTCCACAGGGCAGGTATTCGGACCAGGCCTCTAGATCCACTCAGTCAGCGCGGACTTACTTGAGATTAACTGTGCTCCTGGCTGAGGATGGCAGCATTAGCGGCCGACCGCCGAATGGACGCGAAGCTGAAAAGCTGGCTGTTAAAGTCCTGCAGGACAGAAAACACACCCAACCTTTCTCCCAGAGGAGATGGTGATGTACTGGTTAGACACCTACCTTCAGAACTGTATGTTGCCTTGCTAGCTTAAGACTGAATCCTACTAGAGCTTCTCTCATGTGTCCGTTTCATCTGCCTCAAAAATATTTAAGGAACACTCTGAGAAAAATCACAGGAAGCGCATTTCCAATCAGAAATCGCAACCTACTTTAATGGTGTCTTTCACCAGTGAATCTTATATGTATTGGTGACTGATTTGAAGTTAACAGGAAAAAACACTTTTGTATCATTAAAAGGCATATAATCTCTTTTAATTGCAAGAAAAATGTTTTCCTTTAAAGATAAAGCCTGCATACTTGTCCTTACAAAACAACATCACACCAAAACCAATGTTTGCTTTTTTTTATTGTGATTGAAGAGAGATGGGGGGAGAGGGGGCAGATAAAATATGAAAATTGGGGGTGATGATGCCTTTGTGGCTTAAACATCTATTGTTTCCTTTCCTAGCATCTATGAGGCCAGTTCCCCAGGATTTCCTGTTCCATACACCGTCCTGTGTGTCATGTGTAATGTGTAATGTGTAATCCCTAGTTTACAGGGAAGTCTTTAGGTTTGGGAATGACCCTTAATAGCAGTCAGCTGGGAGATAATTACAAGTCTTGCATTCCTGACAGCCCACAGAGTAGGACATAACTTTTATTATTGTTGTTGTTATTACTCTTAATATTGTCGAGACAGTGCCCAACCTACTGGCAAAATGTATAGATGCCCAGTGCCCAGTTTGGGATGGTATCACGGTGCATTATTTATCCATTCACAATACTATTTATCATTCTTTATAAGGGATTTGTTTCACATAACAGAGCTGCCATTCTCTCAGGGGGATCTGTGGAGTATAAAACAGCATGGCAGAAAGTAAACACCAATCTTCTACTTGTCTCCAGAAAGCTCCACAGGGAGGTGGAGTTGTAAAAGAGCCCCTTACTCTGCCTTGGCATTTTGCAAGCATAAGCCTCTTTCAACCTGACTTCAATCATGGCTAAGTTAAGCAGGTCATAAGAGTGAACAGGATAACCACAGGGCTAACTTTGTAGGAGACGTCAAAGCTCTATCCTCCTCCTCTTTAGTCTCCGAGAGATCTCCTCGAAAGTACATTTTAAGAATAACATCTTCACTGTGGAAATGGAGCAAATGGATAGCCTTGCTCGGTCAGGACTGATGCCAATCCATATTCCCCAGGCTACTTAAGAGTTTTAGGGAAATCTTGTAGACTGGAGGGGTCAATGGGGGGGATTTTTATATTTTTTAGATAGTTTTCCCACTTTACATCTCTGTACGCATGGTTGAAGAGTATAAATTATTACATCCATTTGGTGATCATCTTCTGGGATTATAATTTTGAAAGTGAACAAAAATAAATATTCCAAATAAAGTATATTTATCTTCTCCTTTGAAAGCTCCTGGCCTGATACAATGAGTTTGATACTAGAGACGTAATACTACTGCTGATATTGTGAATTTGGCTCATGAATAAGATCAATAAAAAGTATGGGGACAACTACTGCACCGTACATTTCTGAGAAATGTAATGAAACTGCCCAAGTCAGGCAATAGAAAATCATATTCGGCTTCATTATTGAACATACAGCAATATACTACTTTATTACCATAAAGTAATACATAATCTATATAAAATGAGGATATACAGAGAATAAATTCTCCTGCAAAATCCGGTTCAGCCTGGGACGAAATACAAAAAAGTCGAAATGGATTTTTTAAAAACCTTGGTCCATTAATGGGAAGAGTGTTAACAAATCAGATCAAGCCCTCGTGCATTGATTGCTCTGGTCTCGTCCTGTCCTCATTTTCAACAGCTGCTGCCACACACACACACACACACACACACACACCCTGGCTGACGCACAGAGCAGCCCAGTCTCTCTCTCTGTTGCGCACGGAGAGCAGGTCGGAGCGGAGCGGAGCGCACTGCGTTTTTCGGGACTTCTCGTCACAACTATACGCGCCAGGATCTTCGAGGAGAACCGTCGAATGACACCTCAAATGCACGACGGAGCACCCGCGCGGCTCTTGGATATGTATTTCGCCCCTTTTCCTGCCCGAGATCGACGAATACTTTGAGGGGAATCTATTGCGGACGATTCCGTCACCGGCGCTTTCGCTGTCCGACTTGGAATCCAATGAGCGGTGCTCTGGCTCGACAAAGATCCACTGTGTTCCCTCGAGGGGCAAGAATAATCGCCTACAGAACTTTGGTGAAGTCAAAGGAACTGAATTTTCGTGCCGCTTCCAGACGGACTCGCTGCTTTTTCTTTCGAGAGGAGGAGGGGGAAAAAATCCCCTCGGTGAAGATTTATTGTTCCGGCAGGTTATTCCGTTTTAAGAGTTTTCTCGTCGTCTAACCGTTGAACAACCTCCCCCCCCCCCCCTTACCCCTCTACCCCTCTATCCCTACACCCCTACACCCCTCCGCCAAATTGGATTTAACGGCAACAATATCTTTCCGAATGCGTGTTATTTGCTCCAGCCTGGGTGATTTGGATATCCTCCGCGAGCGACGTCGGCGCATTTGGACTCGGTAAGATTTCACGAAAAACCAGCGATGCTTGTTGTTGCTTTCATGGGTTGTCAGGTGAAATATTCGCTAACGACGTAAAATAAATTTGAAGTAATAATGTGCACGTCTGTTTGTTTTTTTTTTTTTTGCTTGTCGAAAGGAGTCATTGTTCGTGTCCGAATGAGCCGTTCGTTGTCGGGGTTCTTCCTCCTGTAGCCCGTCTCCGCCGGTGGCAGCCGCGTTTTCTTTCCCCCGCACGTCGCACTGTCAGCGATGTAGCGACGGTTTGAATAGCGTCCGAACTTGCTTTGCCCCCCTTTTATTTATTTTTTATTTTTTTAAATTCAAAAAATAGCTTTTTAGTGGCGCTCGCGAGGCTCGCCGTAATTCTACACGGACTTCCTATAGCGGACTGATTGGTCGGAACTGATTGAGTTGCCGAAAGACGGTGCGGCTGTTTGGGAGAAAAGGCACAAATGGATATTTTCTGAAAATATTCCCGACGTTTCTGTGGGTTTTCCGTAAGCTGCTGTAACGGGAGCAAGTGGGGAGGTAGGTTTTAAATTTGACAATTGTGTTATTTACCACAACATCACCGCTCGCGCAGTAAGCCTTAATTCCTCTTTTTGTTGTTGTTGTTGTTGCTCAAATCCATAACTGTCCGATAGGTCGGCGCCTTGTTACTTGCAGCACACTGTGGGGCTGCTATCGCGCTCTTAAATCCACAACGCAGGACATTAACATGTATAATATGAGACAGGTCCCGTGTCTGACTCGTCCAGCGGCGGGAGGAGCGCCTTCATTAGGTTCTCTTGGCTTGGCCCCCCGATCGCTCCCAAAAATCTCAGCCACGAAGGTCAGGCTGGATCACATGTCGCCTCTTAATATTAGTTCAACACTTCGGCCTGTCATGACACCAGCCTGGCACTTTGTCATCACGCTGTGTTGTTGTTTGTGAGTCCGTGCCTTTTTTTAAATTTTTTTTTTTTAAAAGAAGAATCCACTATAACATTCACATAATAATCCTATAGGGGCTGAGACGGGCGTCTCAATTGTGAGCTTATAGTGATTTGCCCTACTTTACACTCCCACGGTATCACTATAATATTTCTAGCGTGGTGTTCAATAGTGTCACCGTCCTCTGTTAATCTGCACTATAGTTTTGTCTCCGTCAGTGTCACTTTAATATTCTCATTGTAATATACAAGTACCCTTTGTTTTGTTTTTTTGTGGCATATATCACTATGATAGATGTCACTATGACTGGTACTTTAATGTGGCATTTGAGTTTTGTAAAAAAAACAACCAACAACACTAGTTTACAGTTTTTAAAGCACACTCGCTGATTGAAGGTGCCAGTTCAGTTTGAAAATAAAGCCATTTTGGAATAGGAAAGGGCTACAATGTATGTTTTGTTATATTATAGAATATTGTATATTTATTTATTATAGTCTTTTGCTCCATTGACAAAATTGTGCTTTTTGGGGGGGGGGGCAGCATGTTACTGCAATGATTTCAATCAATAATTTGTTGAATATATTATGTTTGATTTATAAATTGTTGTGTTGAAAACATAATTGTCACTGTGACATATGGAGGTAGAATCACTCCAAAATGGACTGACATTTGGGTTGGAAATGTGACTGAATAATTTTTGGGTTATTCTTGTTTCTATTTGCTAAATGTCCCAATCCTTTTCCCCCCGATAAGACACACAGAGAAATGTGTCTTTGTACTCATTGTTATGCCTGCCAATCACTGTCTTTTACTGTGCTGCAGGCTCCAAATAGGCTAGGTTGGAAATGTCGTTTGGTCTCATCAGGGATGGCGCAAAATCAGCAGTGCAACAGATGCAGTCAATGATGAAGTCTCAATAAAGTCTTCTCAGTCCATAATCTCTTCTTATAGTCTTCTTCTATTAGTTCTGCACGTCTTTCTGTTGTAGAGTATATGACATTGTCATACCAATCACTCTTCAACCCGATACGTCTACCACCTGCATATTAAAATGTATATTTCTCCACGCCCCAGCACCTATCTGTAATCTACTGCAGATGGGGCTTTGGAATTAGCTTGCAAAAACCTTTCTTATTCCTATCTTCAAAAGCCCATTTATCTCTAGCAGAAAGCTGATAAGAGACAGGCCTGCTTGGCAAATGTGATAAGGGGGTGAAAAATCCTCCAGCTATTTGTAATGTAGGAGTTCAGGCAGATCACAGCTGAGGAAGACATGACAAACCCAGCATCATGAGACTAATGCCTTGTGCCCCCTGAAGCCTGGATACGAGATAGAAGAAGAAATGGAGATTTATTCTGGATCTGTGCATGAACTCAGAAGTGAAAAATGAGCTAAAGAGACGTTCAAGAAAATAGCCCAAGCATTTGGATGCAACACCACGTTCTCAGTTCCTAAAACCTCAGAATGTTATCAGTCTGTATTATAAAGTATTGCTTCAGCCTGCTAAACTACTTTGAATAGAGTTTAATCTAGGTTTAAATATGCAACAATATGTGAAATAACATGGGGGCAGAAAAAAAGTCAGTTAAATAAGATGTTGATGCATTTAGGTTTAAAGCTGTGCTTAGGGAGGAACGTGTTCTAAAAGCATAGTAAATCCCAACTGGAACCTGTCTAAAATGTGGAGCTAATCCAAATTGGCTTATACTCCAAGACTTAAGCTGCCCTCTGCAAGGAACTCAAAGAAATATGGAAGTGGGTTGTGCTGTAGAATTGCAAAACAACGTAGCACTCATTCTGCAGACCAGTTAAGGCCAGCAGCACTCCAATGGTGCTTTCCCATCTTTGCCTTCTGATTTACTAGACAGTGAGCAGGTTCATTCCTGGTCCTTGACTCTAGAGGCTCCACTGCATTAAAACTGATGAATGTTTCTGGTTGCTGACTCTGATTCCAGTTGATCCACTGACACAGCTTGACCCATGGTGCACGTTACATCTGCAGCGTTAATCTGTTGGTGAAAATTCAGTGTTTGTATTAAAACTAAAATGATACAACATTAATTGTATTTCTTATAATCTATGTGTCGACTGTCAGGGAAGCGAGTAGTTGTCGCGTTCATACGTTTATGGGCCACAGGAGATGTGGATTGTTCCGAGGACATGCCATTACTGTATAACAGATGACACATAACATCTGATGTTATTCATACTTCAAGGACACTCCCCGAGCTCCACCACTTGTGTGTCCACAGTGGAAGATTTTATGCTTGTCCCTGTGGCACTTGGATCTACATCTTAATCCTGACATGGGTCTTGCCATAAAACACTCTCTCTACACCAAAAGCAGAGGGTGACTTAAGAGAAGAGGAATCCGCTGTGGAGCGAGGGGTTTGGCAGGCATGTCTTTTAATGCACACTGCAGAGATGTCTCTGCTTTTAACATTTAAGTTATAAATAACGCAAAGGGCCGCGCAAGGCCAGTGGCTGTAAAGGGACAGGGAGGTGTTGTCAAAACAAAATACATTTTTTTTTCTCCCCTTTTTATTGCATGGCAGTTCCTTCAGCGCTGGCTATGTTATTAACTGCGCCGTACAGCGGGGGATTTATGTGCAGGTCCAAATGGAAGTGACCAGTGACCTTTCCTGTGGCGTTAGCCAGCTCTGAAACTGCTAGACAATGGACTGCTTCGACAATGAGCCGCAGCTCTTTGTCCCCCATCTCTTCCTATGTGATGTTATTTCCTAAATGTGGGCATCTGCTCACTGAGAGACCTGGGGCCTGTGTGTCGGCTAGTGTTTTTTCTCCTTTATTTTTTTTTGTATATTTTTTAAAACATTTTCTCTCTCAGCTCGAAATGTCAACTGTGTGCTGCACAAAGCGGCCATCCAAGGTCTTTTGAATACCCCCAGGTACTACTGAAGTCATAGGTCAGCCAGTCACTCAGTCAGTGGGTAATGTGTGTTTCATGCTCTTGGCTAAATGTGGCGAGCTCTTTGCAGCGGCTGCTGAGCAACACAGTGCTTGAGAGGCAGGGTGGAAGCGGAGCGGGTCACAACTCTAGGCCACAGCGCTGTTACAGGCATTCTCCTATGATGTTGTTATTGTTGTTTTCTCCGTCCCCGCTGACAAAGAAGTCCCTCTTCACTTCAAACAGCTGCTAAATCCCATACATATTTCAAAAGAGCTCTCCCTTTAATCCCCCCAGTTCTTCTGCAATTAGCAGCGCCTAGTGCAGTTCACAATCGAAAAGAAGAAGGGGAGACAAACTAGAGGTCCTTTGATTCTCAGCTATCGAGCATCTCCTGCTTCCACCCTGCTCATTGGGACCCATCTCAAGCGAGGTGAAGACACTCGAGTGAATTCCCCCTCTTTTGAAGCTGCCGACCTAGGTCAACCTGTAATTCTGGCAGCTGGCCAGTTCCTCGCCTTCCCCTCACTTCTCTCCCCGTCTCCCCTCACGATTTCCAAACAGTGCTTCCCCGAGAGCAGGTCGTGTCTTTTGTTACCTTTATGAGGCGTAATTAAATGTGCACGGCGTGGCACAGTGTTTGAGCAGGAACCCCAGGCGTGCCATTAGCCAGATGTGGCTGCTCAATCCTTAATGATAGAGGAACAGAGGCGGAGGAGACGAGCCCAGGAGTCCTTCATCACGCCATCCCGAGGTGTCGTGTGGGCCTAATTGCCCCATCGTTTTGTGCACCATACGAGCCCCCATGACACCTAGCTTCATGCATTCATTATGTAGTCTCCCAGTGCTACTTCAGGCTGTGATATTCATGTATAACCGGAGGTGGGTGGTACACTGCAGCTAGGCTTTTAGCCAGCAAGTATGATTCATGAGGGGAGTTCTTAACACCTTTGTTTTGAACATTGCATGCAAGAAGTGGGGTGATGTACTCTATAATGCAGTGCATTAAAAGTGTCTGACTGGAGAGGGTTTCATTGTCATGCACATGTGAGACTGTGAGAGGGATAAAAGGCAAATGTTAAACATCAACATTGTACATCAGAATTTATAATCAGCTTAGGTTAGATCACCAAGTGTTTTTCGCATTCAGGAGAGGCTGTTGAGTTCTGTCAGTCCATGTTCTAATAGTTGAGAATTGATACATGTCCTTGGAAGAGGGGCCAACCAGGAGAGTTAAGACGCCACCTTTCTAGAAAACAACCTGCTTGTCTGTCTCTTCCTGGGGGCTTTGGAAGTGCTAAGCGATCAGACTGACAAACGCTGAATGATCGGCTCACATTCACACAGCGTTTTCTTCCAGCCTTGCCTGGGATCTTACTATTGAAAGTTCTCACATTTCTTCCTAAGCCCTTTCACTCGCATTAAAGCCCCCCCATCCCTCTCCACTCGTCTCCCCATCTTTTAATCCTGCCCGCGTGTTTTTCCCATTAGTAAGCAGATTTGAGTCGGGAGCTTTAATTAGATGTATCTTCTCCAGGATTCGGATGTGTCGGGTGGTCCATGCACAGCCTGGGGAGCGTTGGGTGGAAATGGGCCTACATGCCAAACATACGGCACCCTCGCTGGAAAGCAGGCCCCTTCGTTAGTGAGGAACTGACGAGCTGCCGCTCACATTTGGGTAATTAACACCGCCACAGATTGTGGAACAGCTGTGCAATTTAGCACTGTGGCAACACCAGCGAGTCAAGAGAGACTCTGCAAACAGAGGACGGCTATGAAGTAGATTCATAGAGCACCTCACTCAGGCCTCATCCAAGCTCTCTCCAGTGGCCAAACATAATGCATATCCTCTGCAACGTGGCAGGATGGCATGACAAATGATTAAAATCACATTGTTTAAGGGAATTTTAGCTGATGAATACGTAAGCAAAGCAGCAGAAAATTATCATTACAACTAGGATGCTTTTTTGTCAGTCTGCAGTCAGTATGTTTCTACACCTTTCTTAAAGTCGTGGCCATGCAGAACAACTCAGATCCAGCATGGCTGCGACTAAGTTCTGTTTCCATGGACAATATACAGCAAGGTTTTGGGGCTAGTCATCAGCCTTGTCTACAGTTAGATGGACCATGTGTAAAAAGCCTCTGCACTTTCTCTCCATGTAATTTAAGTTGCTTTTCATCTTTCTTTTCTTGGCAGTGCCTGGTTTGCCCCCGCAAAACCAAATTATATGTGAGAAGTAATTAAAGCATCCTGGTCTCCTTTTTGTTTCTTTTTGATTATAGTTAATGCGTACCATTCCATCCTCCACTTTTATTCGCCTTGTTTTTCATCCCCACTGATCCGCAACATCTGGTTTTGGGTTTAACCATCAGGGAGTGGTGAGAGTGCGGGAGGGGGGAAATGCTGGTACACATGCAGTTTAAGCTAAAGTATTTCTCTGCTGGCTTCTACCTGATTATTACTGAAAAAACACAAACATCCTGGGATATTTAGCTTTCTGTCACGTTGGGAGCATTTTACAGTGACAGCCCAAAGATAGTCATTTGCAGACTAATGAAGGCAGCTTGTCTATTTATGATTAAGGCTAGTTTGCATTTGTGTTGTGTCAGATAAAGTCAGATTTCCCAACAGTAAGTTTTTTTTATGGCTGGAGTAAAATAGCAATATGGAGCTGTGTAGTAAAGTGTGAGTCTCATAGGGTTGAGCCTCCTCTCCTCTCTCTGGCCTATCAAGTGTCAGTGACAGTGACATGCCCAGGGCTGTCAGCAGGCTGTGTCCTGGCTCCCTGTTCCGTCAGAGAGTGAATGGAGAGAGCCCAGGGAACTTGTTAAATTTCTGCTAAGCTAGGCTATGCTGACTTTGACAAGAGACATTTCCTTCCAATCTCCTCAGGTCCTCTGCTGCCATCATCAACCACAACTCAGTGAGTGAACAGGGCAGTGGAGCAGATGCAACGATAATAATGTGAAAAATGTCTATCTGCAGTAATGCCAGGTGAAGGCAAATGGACAGGCAGGCAGCCAGCCTCGGCAATGTATTCTGGGAGGATGGGCCAAGCCCCAGCGGGGCTGTCATTTATTTATCTATCTGCAGTGTCTTGAGAGGTGAGGAGAGGAGAGATGGCAGAGGCTTTGCTCTACCAGAGGGGGCTGGCCGGCTCTTGAGGGATAGGAAATGTAATTGGGCTGCTCTCACTCTTGGCTATGGCACCAATCAGACATTTCTCCCTCTCTCTCTCAGCCACCCCTGTTGCTTGCAGACATAGCTGAGGAGATGAGGCAGTGCTGGCCTTTCAGGCCCTGAGCAGGGACAACCCCAAACAAGACTTGTCACTTGCTTACAGTGGCATTTATTTGATCGGAGGAGGTTTTTCCATCTCCCTCCCTTCCCCCCCAGCCCTTTGCTCTGCATTCTGCCACTACCTCTCTTTTGGCCTGGCCTATAATGCTGGAAACCTGAATGTAGCTTGGCTGGGGCTACTCATGACTACTGCTGTGCGAGGCAAATGACTTTGCTGTGAGGGACAGGCCACCTGTTAGTGACAGGGCAGGGGCTGAGCTGACAGAACAAGTGTAACTGTCTGAGAAGCAGGTTGAAGTCTCTCCCAGCAGGACGGAGAGGGAAACGGGAGAACTGTTTCCACCGGCCCATCAACACCACATAGGCCCACGTGTTCTCCTACTGTGACCCTGTACTCTGGCAGTATTGCCATGCTAGCGCAAACAACTGCAAGTAGAATTTGTCTGGATAGTCAGCGGGAGAACTGGAGAAGTTTCCCAGCCCGTAAAAGCGTGAGAGCATGCATGTATGTGTGTTTCTGTGATGGGAAGCAGGGGGTGTCACGATGGTTGATAGTGTAGGTAGAGCGCTGAAGCCTGTTTCAGCTGCTCCAATTGCACATGGAGGTATTGATTTATGGTGGGTGCAAGGGCACTGTACCAGAAGTTCTTGCCTCCCCACACTGGCATCCTGCCATGGTCCTGTCAACCTTGAATGTGGGTGACGGCCTGGGCAGGGTATTCATAGTATTCAGGGAGCCATTACAGGAGTGCAGCAAAGCGTACTAGGTCTCCAATTACATATTGGTGGGTGGCATGGGGTCAGATGCCATGCAGGATCACAAGGACAGCTGGGCAGCCCCTGCTGCTATGCACCTGAGCGTGTTTAAAAAACAGTAAACGGGCCTGGTGAAACACTCTAGTCTGGACCAGCCCATGTTCCTCTAGCAATGACTGTGGATACTTGACTAACTGCGGTCCAGTCAGTCTTTTAGGGAATAACACGAAAAGCTAACACCCCTCACCCTTCATCATCCTACTGTACCTAGCTTTTAACACTTAACACACACTAAATCTTGAATTGTACTGACGGTAAATGTGTAATGGACAGAGTCTCTGAGGGCTTCTTCTATGGTTCATCTGGGTTTTGCTGGCTATAATGTTCACCTTTTTCATTTGGGCATCCGTTTACATTGGCCTCTACTGTCCAGCCATGCACATCTTTACCACTGACAGACATGAAATGTAAACACCCTTTTTTTCTCTTCTGTGCTGGATGAATAGCATGCAGTATAAAGGCCCTGGAGCCTGTACCAACTAATCCAAGGATTCTCTCAAATGTTAGAAAAGGCTGCTTGAGCACACAAGCTGCTGCCTTGACTTCATTTGTTTGCATATCTCTTATTCAAATACAGACAGGAGCCACCTGAGCCAGGCTGAGTGTTTCTGGACGTGCAGATGTGGAAGTTAAAGGAAACAGGTTGCCATAGACATACCTTTATATAAAAAACAAGCACAAGTTTATTAAATGACACAGCTAATTAAAACATTTATCAGCATGGCTTAGAGAATGAGTGGCTAGAGCAGGCATCCTTTTGAAATGCAGACAGCTCAACATTTAAGAGGAAGTAAGAGTGCAATTGTCAGGTTTGTTAAGTTGGTGATTTGTTAAGGCAGTCCAGTTCTGTGGTAATGAGCTGTTTAACCTTGCTACACTGCAAAAGAAATAAATCCAATGCGTTATGTGCACACACTCCAATAATGTCAACCAGGAGCCAACATACTGGAAGAGGAAATGACTGGTCTCTGCATGTGACTTGGTGTCCTTTTTGCACATTTAGTCTGCTCATATGCAGAGACTCCCAAGGAAAACAAAGCTTTTAACAAGCGCTAATATATTCCTTGTTGCCATTATGTACAAGCCCAGAAAAGGGTATTAGTGCACCAGGGAATATTCTTTGCCTGTTGTTTTTTTCTTTCCACTTGAATAATTTATCGAGTTGCATGTAAGACAAAGTTGCTTTCACTTGCTTCATTATATTTTAATCCAGAACAAATGATCCTCTGCGTACACTTGGCGTGGCTAACTTTTAACAGTCTTCTCTGCAGCGATTGCTCATAAATCTGCTCCAGCAATGCAAACACATCAAATATATCCTCCTCACCCTGCCCTTCTCTTCTGTCCAATGATTTGTGTTCAAATGGAAGCCAGATCAAATTCCTCCAAAGGTGTTATGTTATTATCGGTGATAACAGCCGGTGGGTTTACGCAGAGTTCACCAGGGCTCATAAAAGAAGCTAAGTTCACAGAATAGACAATTACAACACATCAGACATTATTATTGTGCCATTATGGAAATATAGGTTGCTGTGAGTGTTCGGTAATGATCTGAACTCACCTTAAGGTTAATAAAACTGATCTCCGGTCAAGTATTGATGGGTGGTCTTCACATAGCAATTCTTCACTCTGTACGTGACACTATAAGCCACGGTTAATATAAGTTTATGCAAGTCATTCCAATTTCTCATACAGTTGCAGTAGTGACTGATCATTGTAATTGAAAACCACTAGTAACATGGCCGTTGTCAAGGTCAGGTCACAGTGTGGTGTGCTAGAACAATGTTACACAGTAGGTGTGAAGTCTAAAGTCATAAGCTCTCTCACAAGGTCTCTGCAGTTGTTGCGTTGGCGTTAAACTAGCTTGTTCTGGACTCCCTAGAGGTGCGCAGTTAGCTCATCACCCGTTTAAATACAGAGCAAAGCTCCTGGCATGTCCCACAGATTTGTCATCAGGGTTATTTATACACTCCCCAAGCACCCCGCATTAAGTCACACATCTGGATTTTCAGTGACAGAAGAGCCCTATGTCATGATGTGTGGGGGGCTGGATGCCTTGTTGCATAGGATGCCTTGTTGCTGTGACGAAGCAGTGGATGTACTGTGGGCTGCTGGGGCCCACGTTCTATATTAAATTCCTTCTGTAAGATCAGGGATCAGGACACAACAGAACAGACCTCAGCAGCAGCCTGTATAGAGCAAGTAGCAAATACCAGAAAAAAACATGTCCTCTTTTCTTCCAATAGCAATCTCACCTCTCTGTGTTTGGCAATGAAATGAAAGTCTGTCCATTGTGAACAGTACCATATACTGGAAACAGTGAGCCCCAGCAACCACTACCGCCAGTTTGCCCCTTTTTATGAGGGCAGCTAAGCGGTGAAGGTATTTCTAAAGGTGACTGCCTGGGCGTTGGGTGTCCTGTCCAACCTTGCAATGAGGCCTCCGGGAGAAGCTTGGGTTACAGCTGCCAGAAACCTGAGGCCTGATGTCTGCATCAAATGTAAATTCCACTTAACATGCCACATCCCTTTCCAACATCACTTGGGGGTTTTGGAGGTCTGAGACTCCCTCATACAGTGCATACCATGTTTGTTTGTTCTTTCCAGGGTGGATAGGGTGCCTTAAAGTGGCATGGGAATGGTGGTGTAAGACTGATAGGACATTTGGCAATGGGTGCCATTCTTCCCTGCCCCATTTGCAGTTTTCCACTCCCCCACTTGCCACCTCCTGTCCTCCCCGTCTCCCCCCTTCATTCCAATGCAAGACAAGTGGCTGTATTGATCCTGAGAGCCTGGCTGACTTTTGTGGTTGCAGCAGACATATGAGCAAGATGCCAAGATGAATTTCTACATTCCAACTATGTCATTTCAGCTGCTGTTGTAGTTTAGAAGAGATGCTGTTACTAAACCAGCAGCAACAACTTCACACCCCCCCATCACACTGATAGAGTGTGAACTCAGCAGAGAGCCAAGCTGAAAGGTCAGGGATCACGGGCATCTAGTGTGCATCTAGGTGTAGCGTTTAGGCGGCTGAGTGATGCAAAATGACTGGTGTGGAGGCCGGTGTGTGGAGCTCCCATAGTTTCCCTAACCCAGTTTTCCACCCCTATCCCCCCCATCAGCCTCTAACTCCCACTGGTATTAGAACAATATTTATTTGTGTTACAGGGGAGGTGATTCATATTACTCAAAATCACTGGCATCGTACGGGTGAGATCTGTATCTTGCTGCGCATTTAGTCCTCTCATTAAAGGTGTCCGTGCACAGAGGAGCAAACCAATACTTACCACACATTTCCATGTAGTGCCAGCTCTGACTTTTCTTCTTTGTGTGCTGTCTTTCACTGCAGAAGAAATTCGCTGTGTGTGGGTTGAGGCAAGGGAAAGGGTCACCGCTTTTTTATCTCTGCATTATTTAAGATCCTGTTGAGTTTTTTTTTTTGTCCCCCCCTCCCCCTCATCCAAGTCAAAAGCGCAGTACAATCTTAAGAGAGAGGAAGAAAGGAAGAATGTAACTTGCGTTGCCTGAGGTGGGCTATGACTCACCTAGACATTGTTCAGATGGAGTGAAAAGAAAACAAGTGCAATAGGAGTTTCTATTGAGCTGTGCTTAAAGCCACCTTTCTCTTAACAAGCTGCAGTGAGAAGTGGTTTGCCTACCAAGCTTGCCTGCAGCTCTCCGCAGGGCGATTATGTCACAGCGGGCCAGTCAGAATGATGTGTATCTCTCTGTTAGAAGGCAGCTCTACTGCAGCAAAGGCTCTGACTAGGAATATTATTATTATCTCCTTCAGGATCCTCTACACAGCAACAACGGTGCTGCATTGTGAAAGCTCTGGAGAAAGCTGTTTTTGAAATAATCCGCCTGTCTGTTATCCTGCCTCTTAGACAATAACATCCAAAAAGCCTTTTTTACTTTCCACTACCCACACTGACAATGGGGTAAAGGCTTTATAACAAAAGGATGATGTGGATATGGGGACAGCAAATTTCCGTGACCCGTCCTATCATATTTCCTCACATCGGCCCCGAGGGAGGCAGGATTTGCTTGTGGCTGTTGACCAGCCAATCAGGGAGAAGTGAGCCGTGTCTTAAAGGGCTATCTGCCATCTCAGCTGCCGAGAAGCCTGGAGAGCCACGAGAAGCCACCGGTGCTCAGATCTATATCAGGGACAGAGAGTAATGACGAACAGCCCCCAGATTCCAGCAAGAGATTACATGCGGTTCTTATCGCTGTTGGCACACATTTTGACATTAAATCTGAAAGGAGGCTACGCCCTCTCCATAGTCAGCTGTGCTGTGACGAACAGAGCTGGTGTGGTCTCCCGCTATTGTTTTTTCTGACTCCCATTGCTTTTATCTCTCCATGGTCTTAAGTCATTGTACTTAAAAGTACAATGGCTACGCCACACAGACCGTTCTCTCACCTTAAAAAAGATACTACTAACTCCCTCTCCTGGTGCCCCCTCCTATTCCCCTAAGCCTGACAAGGGAGGAGAGCCACGCATGCTTTTAAATCACTGAGCTCAGATCTAGTGTTGCATTAATTGAGTTAAATGGATTGCGATGGTCGGGATGATTTGTCTGTCGGCTTTTATTGCTGCAATTTAGACTGTGCCTCATTGCATTATGCCACTTAATGAGAGCCCTTCGCAGGCGGTTTGTCTCTGCCGGTATTAACATGCACAGGTTCACTTCACAGGAGAAAGTGGGAATGTTCTAGCCCTAATTTCCTGCAAAATGTAGTTGATAATCAACTGAAAGCATTTCCTCCGACTCTGTCATTGACATTTTGTAAATTGGATTTCCTCATTTTATTTTTTTCTCATTCATGTTTCTCATGTCCTTTTGGTTACTCTTTAATCTGTGGGGTTGAAATTGTGATTTGTACCCCCTCGAACCTTATACCCGCCTACTAGCCCACCTCCATCCTTCATTCCAGGCCCTTGCAGGGAGTTTGAAGCAGGTCTGTATCCTCTCCGGTGAAATATGCCTTGTCCTTTTTCCTTCATTTCTCCTTATCTGGTTAGTGCTGGCTGTGGGCCTGCTGAGGCGTTGATTTGTGACCCTCTCTGTCTGCAGCAGCGAGAGGTTTTAATGCAATGCGTGCCTCTGCCCTTCTCCTTACTGATGAAACAGGCCCCTGCATTCCCTTGATAGACTGCTAATTTGTATACTAAACTGACAGGCAGCCGTGATAAGGGCTAGCAACTGCCGCACAGCCAGGGGAGGGAGGGAAGGGAGGACTGGGAGGAGCGGTGGTGTGGGGTGAGGTAAGCGAGACGAAGGGTAATATTTTACACAAAGCTCAAGCCCCCCCTGCTCCTCTCTCGGCATTCATTTCCCTGCGTCTGTTGCTAGGGGGAGAGGGAGCAGGAGTTGTCAGCCCAGGCGTACACACACACATTGGTTATACGTCGCTATGAAAATAGCACTCGGGGCTAAGTATAAAACGGTTTGTGTGCGCAAGGGGAGACCACTCCATTCTACATGGTCACTATGGAATTCATTATCATCTTAATGATGCTCCAGTTGAGATGAGTATCTGTTGGTTGACAGTTGCGTGGGAGGTTTCTTCTCTCTTTTTTCCGTTCATGCTGTATATCCCATCATGCTCGCTGGGGGTTTGCAGTCTTGCTGGCCCATACCTGTTCTGACAAGCAGGCGGTGACAGTGCTGGTGGGTGGGAATTGGAGGTAAGGTAGATGGTGCCTGTTCCCTGCCCTGGGAGCACTGCCGCGGCTTATAATAAACGACCGCTCAGGAGGTCATTAAGTTTCTGGAACGGTGCGAGGACAAATGCAAGGGAGATAATTAATTTGGTGTCTCCCGTTGCAGCCTGGGAGCTGTAGGCCCACCGTGCATGGCTAATGCAGCATTTATTGTTAAAGTAGCATTAGCAGACTTCTGGGTTGAAAGGGTGACAGTAGTTGAGGGCACTGCATGGGTGCTGATAGAAGTGCGCTGAGCTACTCCCACGTGAACAGAGAAAATCAGGCCCCTGTGACGGTTTGGCTGACCGGTGTTTTTACCATATCAGTACTGATAAGCCTCCTTTTAAGTACCTTAAAAATGTCTTTTTATACACAGAAAGCCATCAGAACATTTCATTAGAATCATACCTTAAGACAACCATTGTAGCACTGGTCAATTCAACAATAATGTTCTAAAACAATGTCAGTACAACCCTGAAAAGAGAGGGAACACAGGACTTAAGGGGACAGTAAATGGAAAATTGGAAGAGAGGGCAGGGATGTTGGAAGCTGACAGTGATGAAACGCCAAGCAGGGAAGCAAATTAACTGTGCGTGCGTGCGTGTGTGTGCAGGTGGGAAATGTGGTGAGTGTGGATCCATGGACAGGCTGGGGTAACTGAGAGCCTGATCACACATGCCCGGATATGTCCCCTCTCGCCCGTTTCCCTCCTTCTCTTTCTCACACTCTCTGGGTTTTTTGTTTCTTTTCTCGCTTTCTTTGATGCTGCCTGATAAGCCTTTTCTTTCGTTTTGTCTTTTCATGTCGTGTCACATCAATACAGCACAGAGAGTATACAGGGCGAACTGCGCACAACAACGTATTGCACAGCAGGACGTGTTTCTAGCTTTAGCTAAACTCATGGGTGTTAAGTTGATTTCCATCTGCCTGTATGTATCATTTTGTACAATTGATCATCTTTTGTGCTGCCCATTAAATTGG
Organism: Gadopsis marmoratus; assembly: GCA_036023855.1. Taxonomy (NCBI): domain Eukaryota; kingdom Metazoa; phylum Chordata; class Actinopteri; order Centrarchiformes; family Percichthyidae; genus Gadopsis; species Gadopsis marmoratus. Next base: position 76,526 of record JAVQJF010080913.1, on the reverse strand, counting down.
TTTCGATATTGAGCTGCCAATCTTTTTACAGGGGTTTCCGGTTCAAGTGACAGAAATGTCATTTTGAAAACATGTTGGCTCGTATTTGGTTTGTGGTATATAAGTGTTAAGATTAGCCGCCTTACCACTTGTCCTATAACAGTCTGTCAAGAACATAGCATGTGCGACATGACTCAGAACTAAATTGTAATTATAGTCTTTGCAGGCATGAGCCTACAACAAAGCCCACTGACAGGTTTCTTTGTTTTCACGGTACAGCTGTTGTGATAGCACTGCCAGCCTGTGTAAAATTTATATCTCTACCAGGGAGGGGAAGGGCTCTCACTGTTTTGCTGGGATGGGGGGGGGAGACTGAATTAGGAATTTGGTTTTACTTAGTCTGAGTTTACCCTGACCTCTGGTAGCAAGATTTTGTCCTGTTTGGAGGTAATTTGCTCAGCTCCAAGGAATGCAGGGCATGCAATAGCATCTCTCAGATCAAAGGTGGATGGGTGGATTGGGGATTGTTTGATATAAAGCAGGGGGTTTGGTGGGTGGGGGGTTTTTGGGAGAGAAATTGGTCTCTCAGCAGTCTTTTCTAAATGAGGTTAATTGAATCTGGGTAATTGCTGACCTTCCTGTCTCTGTGAAATCACAGCCTTAACTGATCAATGCCTTTTCATAAATTTATGCCTGAAGGTCATTCAGTTTATTATACCACCCTCCCTTGCTGCCTGCATCGCCTCCCCCAGTCGGCCCATTGTGCTTGAATTAAGCAGGGAAGCGCTTTAACACACGCACAAAAAGTGCAATTAAGCTTGTCTCAGATTTTCTAAATTAATTAGCTTGCCCTGTTGTTAAGTAAAACCGATGTGGACATGGAAAATATACAAAGACTTTCTCCTTGTGCCTCTTTGCTGTGACAGAAAATGCATTCTGCCTCGCAGTAAATGCCTCACTTACTGCTAGCGAAGCCTTCAGCCTCTCTTCTCTCCCTCTGTGGCTCTGCTATTATCTGGAGATTTATGCAGCCAATAAGTCATTGGTGTTCGGGGAAGTTGAGGACTTTTTAAAACAAACAGCAGTGTAATTTGTAATTTGGCATTCCCTAAATCTGGGAATTATGGTTCTGCATGTGGCTCTTTAGGGAGTTAGCACTCTGAGGGTGGGTTTACTGGCCCAACTCCCTCCCTGGCCTCCTTCTTTTTCTTTCTCCCCCTCATTCCTTTTACGCCTGCCGAGGAAACGGAAGGATTTCACAGCTGCTGAGAGCCGGGCCCTATGACCTCCTTCTTGCTTTTTCCCCCTCCCTTAGTCTCACTCCCTTTTTTCTCCCTCTCTCCAGCAGTCTCTTTCCTCAGGGAGCTCTTGTGTGGCTCAGAGGAAGCAGAATCATAAAGCATGGCTAATGAATAGAATAGGGAAGGAAAGCTGAGGCCTGCTGACGGCTCTCCAGAGAGGAGGCCGGGCCCCTGAAGCCCCAGGCTCAGATAGCAGACGGCCCCCTCAAAGGTCAGGCTTCCTGCGGCCCGCTCCAAGGGCTTTTGGCTCCCAGGCAATGTGGCTTGCATTTCTCCCATTATTTTTTTAAACGGTTAAATTTCCCTGTTTCCTTTGGAAAACCTGGCCTTTGCTCCTCGTTTTTTCTTTGTCTGTCTCTTTTGCTCTTATATATATTTTCCCTCTGTCTCGTCTTTCCCTGTCTGTTGTTAATGGCAGCCAGGGTTGCCTCAACAAAGAGAGTGTGAAGAATTTGTTATACATGACCTCTGCACACCACAACCACAGGCAGCTCAGACTGCCAGTAGCACAGCCCCGTGAAAATATGTCAACTTGACCAGCAAAACCCAGAAAGTTCTAGAAAAACAACAGCTAGCCAAATCGGGGCTCTGCTTTGACATGCCTTTTTAAGAAGTGCTTTTGTAAGCCGACCTTGTAATTGTAGATTATACAACTGACTCATGCAGACTTGGCAGGTGCAAAACACAGCATTAAAACCTAAATATTGAGTTGTTGATGTTTCTTGGAATTCGTTTGGAATATAAAACGGCTCACTGCACACTCAAAATGGCCAGAATAGGAATAAGAAGAACTAGGTCGTCTTGGCACATGGTAAACACGGCATTTTCTGTTCTCTTTCTCAGGAATGTTATGTCTGCCTCACTCTCTGGATAACCACTCTGGTCATAACAATTGTTTTAACTGATTTAGTGAGTTATGGCATGGCCTACCCTGTCTTTTCTTTGCTTCTTGCCACACTAACCAAGCCCCTGGGCCGGCTCCTGTGTCCATATGACAAGCTTCATTTCATTCTGAGCCCATATTTTTCTTCGAGGGCCTCCGGGGCCGTGATTCAAGGCTGAGGTTGTGCTGCTGCAGTGCTGAGGCTTGGTACTGGAGCGTTTAATGTCGTCCAAAGCTAACAAAGAGCCTGTGTTGTAGCCTGGCGCCCTGGTTCTGGGAGACTGAAAGAGGGCAATGCACGACACTCTGTCTTTCCTTTATAGTCTTTCACCTCGTCTAATGTAAGAGGAAACAGGAAACATCTCTATTCAGCTGAGTGTTTGCCCTCCTTTAAATGTTTCGCTTATCAAGACAAAGCTAAAGAGGCGTTATTGACCTTTTCTGACATTCAGACATCAGTTTATTGAACTACCTTAAACACACAGGCAAAATACTTGTTAAACTAACATGGTCCCAACTGCTTTAGCAGAAGCTTAAAAATGATACTGTTAAACAATGTAATGCTGTCCAGCATAATGTTAGCATCATTCATATTCCAAAATCTGAAAGTCTGTTAATGCTTGGAGAACAAAGATGAATTCTTATTAATGTTGTGTATCACCACTTTTGATTTATTTTGAAGTGTAGTTGCTGTAGAATTTGAAATTTGACATGACCATTAATAATTACCCACAGATCATTTTGGGGGTATTTTTGTGTTTTTTGTAGACACGACTGTTTGCGCCCGCTTTGTTGTCTTTCGTTATGGTTTCTGCAGTACCTGCATCTTATATGGCTGCTGTGTGGATGCAACAAATTGTTGAGAGAATCAGTGCTTTCCCAGTGTGACACTGTTGTGGTTAGCGCTGAGACGAGACATCAAGCGCAGACAGGCAAACACTGTGGAGAACAGTAACGCAGTGGCAGCAAAGGAGAAATTGGGGGGTCTTGGAATTAAGAGGACGTCCTCAAAACACTTGTGAAGAACTACCGCGGATGCCAGGGACAGCCATCTGTGTTTACAAAATCATTTGCTTTCTCTTTTTGTCTCTGTCTCTCTTGCACTCACTCTGATTCACTGTTCATTCTTTACATATGCTCCCTTTGTGCCGCATAAAATACAAGCATGGCAGTTAAGGACAATTGGGCCCCTTGGTAGGACCATATGTTCAGCTCTTGCAGCTTTTTACAAGGGTGCAGAACAGAGACGAGAGGATCTATAGCTAAAGGAAATTGTGCTTTTAAGCAAAAGCCCTATATGGGCTGATATTACAGGCTGAGGAGGATTTCCATTGTTAATATTACCTTCCAAGCACACAAGGACCTTTTGCTGTTGTATTTTGCACAATACCAGGTTTTGTGTGGATGTACTGCTTTTCATTCATGGTGTTTAAACGTCCCATCTGACCAATGAACATGAATTTTCGTAAAAATGTATGGTGTACTTGCCAGAATTGAGGTATTAAGTCCAGAGGTCTTCACTATCACCTCACAGTGAGATCCCTCAAGTGACTCAACCTCCACCTGACTATAATCCACCAGGTTTCCACTGCTCACTGTCAGTCACATCAGCCAAATCAGTAACAACTGGTTTTGGCCCAATAAATGCTCATGTTGTTGACATATAGTCTGTTTATCGCCAGTATGAACCAATGCTGTCTTTGATATTAAATTTGTGAAAAAAGGGATATTGCTTTTAGAGTAGGACTATATTCTATTCATGAAATATGTTATTCCATTCAAAATATTGCAGCGCTAAATGTGATTCCTGAGCAACAGCATGTATGCAGGAGCGTTTGTGCTTTAATGCAGTATAGCCACCGTACCGACTTCCTCAGTCTTTGACAGTATTTCTTTTGAGGATTTTCATGTGGCACAACAGTGCCACCTAATGTTACCTCAACAGGAAAAAAATCAGACAGGGACCATCAGATACAGAGGGAAATCTTCTCGTTGGCTGTCTTTTGATTGACTGTATGATACTGTGTGTGGGAGGTGGACCTTTCCTCCAAGCACTTGCGGTTACATTTGTGGTTGAATGAACCTTTTACTGGGCAGACAAAAGGTGTGTCCGTGCATTGCATTAGTTCTGATGAATAATCTTATTGTATTAGTCATATTTTTTTAAATATGATTGACCAAAGTTTGCCACTGATTCAGCTCATCAGACAGATCCACTAAAGGTCTGCCTTCTTGTTTTTCCAGGTGTCTGATGTAGGATCGGAGAAGCTCTTTTCCCCTAACACACCCCAAGGTAAGAGCCCGCTCTGTTTTCCTTCCTCCTCTGCCTCATTCATACTCGTAACAACTGGGTTTTGCGATTTAGTCCAAATCTCCTCCGCTCTAATCCTGCTGCTACCATTCAGATTTAAATGTCAGCAGACATTAACAAGGTCTGGTGACTGCATATGCATACATTTTTGCCTGGGTGCGGAGTGGCGTTTCTTGGACGATCCCGCCAAAGGCTTAGTCCTCCTACATATTGGTTCATTAGAGGGGATTTAGAGCCTCCCTGCCACATGCTCCCACAAATGGGAACTTCCCTCAGGCAATACAAGCTCTCTGACAGCAGGCCTGGACTATAATGGATACCAAAGGAAAGAGAGAGAAAGAGCTTTGTCAGCCCCCCAGACAACACAAACTGTGTGTGTGCATTCACATATGCACATAATTCTTTTGTATGTTCATGCATGATTTTGTGCTTTTGTGTGTCCAACCACATACATGTGTCGGTGTATACCATATGGGCATAGAATGTAGGCTGTACCTTTATTCAGTGATGCTTGCCACGTCAGAGCATGGAGAAAGGTGTCATGTTGTGACTGCACGGAGGCAGCGAAGGCAGGAGAGGCACGATCAGCCCACTAGTGACAGATAGCAGCATGCAGACCACGTCCCCCCAGGGCAGGAACCAGGAAGCAGGGCCATTAACACAAGCAGAGGGAGAAGGAGGTGGAAGTGAAGAATAGTGTAAGCTAAGCTCCTCCATATGAGGAGGGATTGCAGGGCAAACAGTCAAATAGATCAGCTTGCCTCAACCAGACTTAAAAATGTCATTATTATAAACAACATGTTAGGATAAACTGGGATGTCACAGACATCATTTACTACAGTCTAAAAAAATGTCTAAGGTAAAGTCTTGAAAAATGTAGCACTCATGGTCAAAGAAAGTATACATACATTACATATTAGTATGACAGGTATAGAGATCATTGAACTGTGGTTATTGTGAAAAGAGCAGTTAACCAGTTTAGTTTTTCATCCTTTTGTTTTAATTTAATTTTGAACCACCGATTTTCTGAATTCAACTTTTAAAGAAATGTTGTAGCATCGGTGTAAATCTACCTCCTGCCTTTTGATAATCACACAAATTAGTGGTATCTCTTTACCTCCATTTCATCGGATCATCCACTGTGAAAGCTCGATTCCCTCTCGACAACATATGAAGGCGTTGCTTGGTTTAAGCACAGTAGCTTTGACTGCAGAGTGGAAAAGCATGGCTGACAAGGAGGAGAGAAACCAGGCCTGCCAACTGTGTGATGTAGATGACCTGTGACCAGCGTCGGCCTCGTGAAACCAGCGTTCACAATGACAATGACTTCCAGACTTGCATGGTTTAGAAAGCAACTAGACCGTGTCCGATTCCATCTATTCTCCACCGGGCTGCTGGACTTCTGCTGCTGTCAGAGTGTTGACTTATTATCGCAGCATGCCTGTACAGAACATGGCTACATATAAACGTACTGTGCTGTGGAGAACTGCTGGTGCAGGCACATACACAGACATAGCCGTTGACTTTTACGCACATCCAAACTCAAACACCCCTTCCATGTCAGCTGGTGAACGAAGGCCTCTCTGGATCTCGCTAATGTGCACACAGGGTTGAGGATTAAGTCTGTGGAATTACATCCAGATAATCCAATCAGAGTCTCTCCTGATTGTCACACAGATCAACCAGATCCTGTTTAGAAGAAACAGTAGTATAGACGAAGGGCACCAGATTAGAATTAGGGTTTAGAAAGGGTGAGGCAGCAAATAAATCAGCAGTTTGATTAAGTGATTTGGTGACAATGAGGAAGAAGTTATCACCCTACAATTGCAGAGCTGCCACCAGCCAGCTTTCCTCTCCCATTCAAATGCTGTTGTTTTGTGCTGTAATGGAATCTAGGACAGTGTTTGATTTGGGCCTAGACTGGTTTTCCTGTGTCTGTATAATGTGTGTAATACAAAGCAACCCACAGGCTGTTTTCCTCTGGTTTAGAATGCGGCGTATGCGTCCCATTACCGGTCTCACACACGGTCCTGTGGGACCAATGAAAAGCATGCTTTCCTCTGATCATCAAGCCTGTTGAGCTGTTGGCTAGAAGACACTCAGACAGATGCACACGCACACACACTATGACATATATAAATATATAATGCTGCAATGATGTTTGGCTTTAATTTCTCTACATAATGTGTGTTGTTTCTTTGACCGCTTCCTTGCTTTTTAACATTTTGCTCCTTTCTGAACTTTATTTTGATCGGTAGTCACGGGTACACACAGTTGAGGTTGCTTCCAAATTGCACATAGGCCCACAGTCTGTCATGTTAATGAAACGGTTCAGGATTAATAGAGGAGAGGAAAGACCAACATTGTAATCAGCGAAGGCAGAGCGCTGTAATTATGCACACAGAACATGGTTTCGGGCATACTCAGACACCCCTTGCCTTCTCTCGCTCATATTTACTTTTTGCCATCTCTACATCGCTAGTCTGTTAACAACCTGTTATAGATGCAAGATAACAGTACCAATAATAGCACCAGCTAATAGTAACTGTAATACTAAAGCACACACTGTGCAATACTTTTTGGATGTTGTTACCCAAGAGCTAGCACAGGTCTGCTGAATATCTGTCTGTGTTGGTGGTTATGAGGTAGGAAGGTACAGCAAAGGGCAAACATTATCTAACAGTTATTGGTTTTTGTTTATTTCCTGTCTTAAGCCTCCTGCAAATTATTGATTTCCTGGAGGATGCTGTGTTTAAGTAAAAGTGCTATGAAGACTTGTGCTCTACACAGGGCTACTCTTAGTGAATTGCAGGTCAGAGTTTACTGTTGTCACTTGCTTGAAGGCGAATGAGAAGCTAAATGTAGCTGCTGAACATGTAAGGGGCACCTCCACAGAGCACAGATAAACACTTCACTGGTAAGCCTTCTTATAACATTTCACAATGCTGTGCCTATGGAAGTGGTGGGGAGTTATCACCAAGTTGTCACTGGCTAGAAATAGCTGAAAAGGACACTTAGGAGTCTGTAGCAACTATGTTGAATGTTTTATCTATGGGTTTTAGAGCAATAGGTATAATCTAGGCTAAGGCAACTTCTTTTACTGCCCCTTTGTACTCTCTGAGGTCCTGTTGTCATAGCTAGGTGGCACCTGTTGTAAGGGTAAACCTGTGTGGTGTGCAGTCCACCGGACAAACCTGGGCCATCTTGGGATAGGAGGAGAAAGATTGGTAGAAAACCCATTTCTGAAGTGGATTTGTGCCCTTGTAATCCTGATTAATTTTGACCCGTTGTGCTCATTTTAAACAGAGCATTACAGTAAGCGTGAACACAGCAAGCTCCGGGGCGAAACCAGGAGCTTAGCGGCTTTGGGAGGCTTAGCTGCAGATGGCATTTTAAGCCGGACTTAATAAATTGTTTCCATTAAACTTACCGGCCCACACATACTGGATTAGACCAGTGGAACAAAGAAAGGAGAGCACGTGCAGATGAAGAAGAGGGGGGAAAAGGACACACACACATCTAACTCTGTTAACATCTCTCTGAGGCCACATGAAAGGTGAAGACAGGGTTACTGTTGTGTTGGGGGAGATAGAAGCTTTTGGACATGAATGCAAAATCTACTCACTTTAGATCTCTTGCTCATCAGGGATGTCGGTCCAATTTGCCTAATTGACACAGAAGTAAACAAACAAAAAAGATGCATAAAACCATTTAGCTTGGCAGTGGATTTAGTGCTTATCCTCTAACTGTTTATATATAAACACATTACCAATGCTGTAGCTTAAGGATTTAGGATTTGCCCATTCCCTTGCTTTTTTATTTTATTTTTTTTTACATGGAGCCTTTTTACTCATATATCAATCTGCTATTGTGGGAAATCAGTTCCTTATGGTGGAACCCCACCGTACCGCCTTCCCCCATCGGCTCATGGCTTGCTCCCTAAGCTCTCATTATGTGCTACACAGTCCAGGGTCCCCGTGTCAAATCGCTAATCAACCACCCTGTCTGCAGGCCTGCTCTCTCAATAGGTGCTTAGTGGCCTTTGTTCCTTCACTGCTGTTTGCTGCATGTCAATAAAAGAGCTATGGCCTCCTCCTCCTCTTCCGTTACCTGGGCCAGCCATAGCTACAGGCTTGCTCCTGCAGTGCAAGCTTCAGGAAAATATAACACAGTCTCACCTGCTGGATTCTGAATGCTAGAGAAGGGAGGAAGGATGGTGATTGGAGACGGAGCCGCAAGGTCAGGGGCAGGGGGGATTGAGGGCAGCTCAGGCATAGAGAAGTAGATGAGAGAGCATGTTTGTATTCGGCCGGGCAGCTCTCCTCTGGCCAGGTCAGTGTAATGTATCACTAACCTCGGCAGTCGGCCTGGCTGTTTGCAGCCTCTCACCCATTAAATAATGAATGGAGGTTGACCTCCTGACCAACAAATCAGCTTTCCATCGCCGTTGAATCAGGATAGAGTGGAGGTATAGATGGAGAGTGTGACTTGCCGGCTTGCTGGCTGGCTGGCTGGCTAGCAGGCAGGCTAGATGACTGGAGGGCAGACATGCTGTTGGAAAAACACAGGGGCTGCAGAGGCTTCACACAGCCAGATTAGCAAGCAATTGGAATTGGAAGCAGCCATCACCACTGTGGAATCTAAGCCTGGTGAAGCTCACCTCCTGTACCTACTGTGACTTGTTTGACAAAGTCCAGACAGCTTGCAGGACATGCTTTCTTTATCAAGAAGACCAATGTTCTTGTATTGACTTAGCACTTATGGTCATGCTCTGGTGTTTTTGGGGTTTGGGCACTCGTACTCTATGTGACTGGCACACTTTGTGCAAAAGGGAGCTGTAGGTTGGCTGTTTTGGATGAATAAAAGAAATTGTCCCTGTTGCTTCTAACACCATCTAACTTGTTACTGAGCTTGATTTAATTTAAATATTAAAAAGGTACAAACTCCTAGCAGATGGCAGATTGGTTAGATAAAACTCTCAGTTCAAGGAGATAAAATACTTACTTACTTACTTAGAAATACAAGAAAAACCAAAGACTATGGCTTGTGTCTTTATTAATCTTTGGGTTATTACTGCCCACAGACATAGGACAGCTTATGAGCGGAGTGATTTGTTTTTGGAGAAAGGGGCTGATATTAATGCTCCCTTTATTGTGGTAATGCTGTTTGTGCAGCCATCCCTGTCGGAGAGATGAAAATAAATAGGGGGAGCTCGGCGAAGATAAGACACGTGTTTAATTATTAATTGAGCCATTACTGACAGAGATTGCCTTTTTTGATTTAAAGCAGGAAGGCCTGCTTCAGGGACAGAAAAAGCAATTACAGAATTCCCAGCTTGCACCGCTGCTGCCCATCGTTTCGCCATACGCTGCGAGAGAGGAGTGAAAGGAGCCAAAACACTCCCACACACACATACACTTACACACATGCTGTTACACTGCGGTGTTCCATAAATTATTTTAATTCTTCAATATTTATAGCGTTTTAAATTACAATTACGTCATCATGTATTATTTATGTAGAGCGGCAGGCAGTCAAAGGGACCAAGCCACATTACCCACAATCCCTCTATGGCCTGGCACCTTGAAAAGCTGACTGAAGGGAATTGTTTGGTTTTGTATGATTTAGGAAGTGATGTCAGACTGCACCGGCTCTTACAGGCCGCCTGTTTTCAAAGACACCCCTGATTTTCTATGCACAGCAATTAGCTGGCTTGTAAAATCATTGCTGATGTGCCATGCCATCATGTGCACTCTGTGGCCTCTTTAGAACACTATTATGTCCATTAGAAAACGGTCTGCTCTGTGAAGAGATCCCAGTGGGCATGAAATATTAACGTACCCGCTGTTTAGAGTATTGGGTCACTGCTGGTGTCCTTCAACCTTGAAACAGAAACTCTGCCAGATAGTCAATGTATTTCTCCCTCTTGTCTATGTTAGCCATTACATGTCAGGACGTTTGACACCTGTCAGTCAGTCCTGTCAGTCCCTGTCATCTGTGTCAGCGAGCCCATGGGTGGTGATCAGCTATTGTGACAGAAAATCAGAGTCTGCATGATGAGGATCCATTGTGTGGCTCTGTGTCCATTGGCTGAGTATGGATTCAGCTTTAGCTGTAAAGAGGGGGCAATTACAGAATCGGTAAAGGCCATGAGAGTGTTTTAGGATAAGTTGTCAGGGGCACGGTCAGCGGCTGCTGCACTTTCAGTTTATAATGCCAGGGGTGTGTCATCTCTGAGCAGTGCTTCCCATCATACTGTTAAGAACAGGCTGGCATACAGAGGGCGTCGCAGTGTATAAGATAAAGTCAAAGTGAATATATTGAATCACCTCAATACTGAGCGTTACTGGGCAGCCCCAAAGTCATCTCCTATCGCAACAGAGGCCAGTGCTCCCCTGAGGCTTATCAATAATGTCTCTTCAGTTCAGGATAAATCATAAAATGCCAGTTTACTGCCATCCTGGCCTTTCCATGCACACGATTGCCCTCACCTACTACACCATCAGTAGCGTTGCACTCCACGTTAGAAACAAAGCACATGAGAATTTTTACTGTGGCTTTGACCAATAGGTGACACTTAAACTTCAGGTGATATTTGTGTATCCACCAATCGCGAGCACACAGCAGGGAGAAGGCGTTATCAACAAAAAAGGATTACTTTCATCGAGATCGAAGGTTAAGATATTATTTGATATGATGGGGTGTTTTGGCTGAGCTCAGTGGGCAAGGCCTCACAGAGATAATTCAATAAATGACTATTACAGGCAACGAAATCCCACTGACAGCAAGCCTGCATGCTGAACCAAATCCCTCTTATAAGTAGCCTTACCGTGGTCTAGTTCACTGCTTCATTATAAACCAAGGGAGCTGTGTGTAGGGAACTGATGCTTCACCAGTGATAGAGGAAATCAGAAGCTCCCTGACAAGGGAAAAGCTTTTTGGCAGATAAGCTGCAGCCCCTGCAGTAAGCTGACCAATTTGTAAAACGCAGGTTAACTCCCACCTCTACAGGGAAGCACCGTTGGCTTAAATGGATGTAGGTTCCTTGTTTGTGTGTTTGGTTTTTTTTTCTGTTTTTTTGGGTGGTGGGGGGGGGTATTCAGAGGGGATAACGGGGAAGAATTTAGAAAGGATAACTCTAGAGATCAGTAGCTCTCATCACATCTCCTGTCTAATCTTAATCCTCCTCCTCCAGTGGAGATGCAGCCAGCTGCAGTGTGGAAGGCATTTTCATTGTTTGCTTGGAAGAATACATGACCAGCGTCTTATCACTACTGTCAGGCCTGAAATGTAAAGTGTGTCGCCTCTGATCACTTGCAGGTTTTCTTGTTTTTAATCCTTTATTCCAAGCCCCAGTCATTCTGCCAGCAAGAGTGGGCTTTCCCCCCACCCTGTATTTGTTTGAAGACCCCAGTTCCCCACGATGTGCGTTTTAAGCTCATCTGCGTTCAGCAGTTCAGAGCCAATGTTGTTTGCAGATGAGGCTGTAATGCTCATTGACAAAGCCAGATGGTAAGCGATTGTGGCCAAACACGACGCTTGGATAATGTACAATCGCTGGCAAGGGGACAGTCGTCAGCCTAGATGGATATTACAAACATTCTTGTAATGGATTGGACATTTTGGGAAGCAGTTCACACAGGCTTATATAGATGAGAAAACCATGGCCAGGAACAGTACGGATGTAAAATGATTCAGATTCCAAGACGGACAAGGACATTCGTGCATTAGAAGAATGTGCCGGAGAGGATTCTGGGGAGAAAGGAGATGAACCCAGAAATCAAGATCCCAAATCAAACCGAAATGTCAGGCTGCCATATAAAGTATTTTTCAAATATTCCCAGATGGGTGGTCCTCTTCAACTGTTTGTTCAGTATTCCTGAGCTCCATACCTTTCCAGTGGTAGCATCTTAGCATCCATGTTTCTGTCAGTGACTTATCAGAGCCACTCTGTCTAGAAGCAACACAGCAGGTTTGGACTAGTACAGTATGATTGACAGGGGGCTGAGTTTGGAGAGGTTTGTGATAGAGCCTAGCTATTAGCCTTGAACGCAGTAACCCGACACGCGCTACTGAGAAAGGACTCGTGTTTGGTCCTGTATTTCACTGGGCAGGGGTGCCATTAATCGTCCCAGTGTTTGTTAACAGCCAGGCGGTAATTGGCTGAGACATAGGGGCCTGCATTTTGGCCATTTCAGGGAAGGTTAAAAAAAAAAAAAAAGAACATCCACAGTGTGGTCTCCTCCAATATTCAAGCGGTCATCTGTTTGGCTGTTGTTTTTGGCCACTGGTGAATTCCCTGTGCTGAGCCCTGGTGATGGGGCCCCTAATGGCCTCTGACTGACTGTAATACCCCATTCAGCAGAGCATGGGCTTTAGAGCTACTTTGAATGGGGTCAGTTTTAGCGTTCCAAAATATGTCTACGCTTTCTTTGTGTGTGAAATCTTTATACATATTGGGTAACATAACTACAACCATAATCAAGTCATCTTCAGGCTCAGTCCAAAGCAGCACTGATATCGACCTTCAAAAGACCACATCTGTTGAAGCATAACGGTGACAAATTACTAAAATTGTGGCTCTCTGTGTTTTTGGAAAATATCTATATGTGGCTATCGCTATCACTAATGATTCAGATATTTACTCATCAATTGTTAAGTGCAGAGCAAGTGCTGAATTGTCATAGGCTCTTTATCAGCTGCTGAACACTGTATTAGTGTGCTGGGTTGGCGTTGCACTGACCTAATCCTGGTAGCAGGTGCTACTGGAGCCGAGGCAGAGTGGACATGTTTTTCAGGGAGGATGAGCCATCTGGGTCTTGATACTTTATGGTGCTTAAAACACACTCTCAAGTGTGACACTCCCAGCACTTACCTTTTAGCTGCACACAATAATCTAAGCGCTGGCTGCTAAAGGCAGAGAGGAGGCTTTCAGGAGAATTTACAGGGTTTGATGTGGTGTGGAGCCTCCGCTTCGACACGGATTCATGAAACAGTCAGACACGCTTGGCGGTTTGATTTTGATTCCTCTAACTCTTTCACTGTTGTTTTTTCATCTGTAGCCTGAAATATGTCGAGCAGAAAGAAAAGTGTGTTTGTTTTGTTTTGTTTCTGTTTCTGCCTTTTGTGCCAGCCTGCCTTGCGCGACACTTTTCCGGGGGCCTTGTGTTGTTTTGGGTTGGTTTTTTTTTTGTTTTTTTACCCTGGTGTAGTCTGTTTCATCTCACAAGCGATTTGGCTCGTTTCGGAGTCCAATTTCCCTCCTGTTTCACCGTGCGTCCCCCTCTCCTCACAGATATAGACACATTCACACATCTCCCCAAACTGACACGCCGCCTTCACACTCCAAACAAATCAGTTCTTCTTGCCACACTTCGTCTCAGTGAAATATATAGCAGCCCTGAAAACTTGCAAGCTGTTGTGAATGTTCCTTGTCCACTTCAGCTTAAGAAGGCCAGACCCAGATCCTTTACCCCTGGGTGGGTGTGTGTTGCTGCCTGTCTATATGTGTGGGCTTAGAGGAGATAAGAGCGGCAGACGGTGGTGGTTAGCAGGTCAGAATCCGGGCCTTGTCTCCATTAGTTTACCTGACCCAACACCCCGCCCTCTGCTCCCTCTCCCCTCTCCTCTGCTTTATTAACTAACCTCTCTCTCTCTCTCTTTTCTCCCCCAGTGTGGCTCATATTAACCCTCTGTCTCTGTCAATGCTCTCTTGCGCTAATCAAAAATGATGAATGGGGTGCGAGGAAGGACAGCAAATGTTTGCGAACCATATACACCCTCCAATTGTCACCCTTTTTCTGCGGTGGGGGCCGACATGGTGGTCGGGAGGGGGGTGATTTTAAGGAGGCTTTCGTGTGTTTGCCTAACTAAGCTCGGTATGAAAGCTATTTCAAACATCACCACCTCAGTCCTCAGTACACCCCCCCCCCCTCCCTCGCCCCAACAATGAAAACTCAGCCTAGTGCAAGATTTTCTTTTAAGTCTACTTTCAGATATCACAGGCTCTGACTGCTGCAGAGAAAAATGCTTGTAGCTCATAAGAATGCTGCTCTTTTGGCGTGTAGCCATTAGCAGGGGATAATGCCAGCGCTAGTGTAGTCTTCAACAGCTGCTGGGTCTCCATCTGTAAGCCTAATTACCCAGCAGAACCCCAGGAGCAGCTCAGCAGCAGGATCCTCCTATAGAAGAGGCATTGATTACATCAGTGTGTCTATACCAGACAGTGTGTTTCCGTGGGGGCACGTAGACATGTGAAACTTAATCGCAAGCACTTTAATGCACACTGGGGTGCTATCTTTAGACAAATAGTCCACCCTCCCTGTGAGGGAAATTCCACTTCTCTCTCACATTCTAGATCATATAGAGATACTACCGTTTGCTACAGAGTATTTAATGTGCTAAATAACAAATTCAAAATAGGCTTTTAGCTGTCAAAGTAGTTTTTGATAAGCATGCATGTACTGTGAATATCAATAATATGATTAGGTGATAAATCAACATTGATTTTTATAATAAATCAATCATTTAAGTTATTTATCAAGCAAAAATGCAAACATTCACCAGTTCTAGCTTGTCAAATGTGAGTAGTTGCTGCTTTATATTATTGTAAATTAAATATCTTTGGGTTTTGGACTGTGGGTCAGAGACACGGTTTCTTGGGCTACTGCTTCACTGTTTTTATAGACAATGAAAAAAAGATCGACAAATGAATCAGTGATAATAATTATAATAATTGTTTTTTATAGGCTGAAATTTGTCTATTTTCTGTATTTTTGGTTGAAGTTTGGTAAAGTTAAACTTGGTACAGTATTTTCGCTGTGGCTGCAAGTAGGTTGGTATTGTAGATTGTTTTTAGTTTATTTATTTTATTTTATTACTCATTTCTTCTGCCCTATGCAATGAAATCGCTGTGGAATGCTGTAATGTACAAGAGAATCCTGTAATAACAGGATGCTTCAACATGAAGAAATGTGGTGGGTGATTGACGATGTAGCTTTCTGGCAGTTGTTGATAAAGAGATATTTGTTTTTAGCCGTTGACACCTATAAAATGCCACCACTCGGAAAAGCTAGCTACCTCAGCATTCTTGGCTGTCAGAGTGTATTATTTCACATTATGAAAATGGCTGTATTTGCGTGAAGCAGGTGAGTAGCTCAGACAACATCTAAGTCAAAACCACAGCTTGTGATATTCATACCGACATATCCCTGTATCTGCAAAACACTAGAAAACACAAGAAATATGATATGGCTGCAAAGATTATTTGCAGAAGTTTGTTCTACACCTTGTATGGCACTAAATAACAATGGCTGCATATGTCAAAATTGTGAATGAGGCATGGCAAATGATTGGGAGCTGTCAGCTTCTAATTGCTGTTGAGTGGGGATGAAAATGGAGATGGAGGAGGAGTAAAAGAAAAACATGCAGGCTCTTACAGCCCACTGTCATGCCACTTAGGATTTGTTGAAGGATTTTACCCAGCCATTTCCCTTCCATTGAGAAGTAATCAGTACAGCACTGAAAGATAATATTATATCCACTTAGAGGCATGTGGGCTTCATGCATGTTCATACATGAAATGAGACTGGAAAGCAGTGCCTCTGTTTACATTGCTGAGCATTCACTGCCTCTATTTCTGCCTGGACTTGAAGCTCCCTGTCTTTGTTTCTCTTACATCTCATTCCTTCTCCCTCTCTCGTTCTTTCCTACCTCCGTTCCTCCCATTATCCGTGACCAGCCAGTTGGTGGGCTAATAGAGGATGCTTTCCTGTGGGGCACCAAAGTGATGCTGTTCAGTCGTTAAGTAAATCTGACACGCTGCTCAAGAACCACAGCCCACACTGAGCTCCACAGCAGCCCGTGGAAAGACTCTGAAAAGGTCTTAAAGGTATAGAAGACACAGGGAGGCTGCCACTGTCCTCCCACCGCTGTGCTGTGATGTGGGAAGCAGGAGTTAAGTCCTTTATTAGAAGTGGCAGGCGTTGTCTCCAGTCACCATGATAATTGCAGCACCACGTCCACTGCCGTAATCAATTGAGACAGCTGCCGCTGCGGCAGTCCATCAGGCAGGCATGTCATGCTAATTAATGAAATGATAAGGCTACTGCTTGCAGCATTGCACAAATAACTCCTGAAGGCTCCCCTTCTTTTCAACACCAAAATCATCCTTAAAGTTCAGATTGCCCCTCCCTTCTGCCTTTTAGCTGTATGTCCAAAGCTGCCTCAGTGCAAGAATGGTCACCAGGGTCTGTGATGGGTCAGACACAGTGAAAGGGGTCAAATTCCAGACTGGCAGGGTGGGCCACGTCAGAGCAGCCATTAGGCTTGATCTTTTCGTTGAAAGTTCCAAGATGTCCTCCCTTTTATTTAGGAGAGCCCAGTGGCACTGACCTTAGCTGACCTGGCTGTGTTCATAAGATGCTGAGACTGATGGCAGCCCCAGAGCACAGAAGCTCTGCTAGAAACAGCTCTGCAGGGGGATGGGCCCTGATGGAGATTCAGGGAAGAACAGGGAAGTGTGATAGTGGAGGCGACTTGCGTCTCTGCAACACATTATAGCCAGGGGTTAATGATGGTTTAAAATAGGTTTTGGAGCACCACTGCACTGTATATGGCATTAAAGGATTTGGACAGTCAACATTTAGACCTCTGTCTTTCTCTCTCTCTCGCTTTCCTTTCCAGTTTGAAGAAGTGCTCCACATCATTTGCCTTCCATCCACAACATTGGCATATGTGCCATGAGAGGTGAATGGTATATGTGTCCTGCACCATATGGCTGGTGTTTGAATTGCGACCCGATATGCATAGGAAAAACTGATTCATCCTGCAGCTTGAGCTGCCAGCTCTCTGAAATGAACATTAGGTTCTCAATTTATGCCTGGGCTTTGACTGTAAACGTGTTACAGCTTAACACCCATCCCCATTCTGCTGCCATACACTCCTTTTGTCAGCTGCAGTGAAGAGACAGACAGAAATAATTGAAACGTGCCAGCTGTCCCCACTCTTTAGCTATCTTGGCCAGCTTTCTCCTCGTCCACTCCCCCATTAACATCTCTGAGTGATTTGCAAAAACGTCGCCTTGGCTCCCCTTGTTACCAGCTTGGAGATGCTCGAGGCAGATTAAATAGTGTGAGGGAAAGCAAGCCATTGCAAATTTCTCCTATGATTGTATTATTAGCACAATAATTCAACACTGCTCAGCCCTCCTGTTCCCCTCATACAAAATGTTGTTGAAATCACCCCACCTTTTCCTTATGACTGAATACGGCAATGAAGTGTTGATTGGCACAACTGCGGGTTCCTGCGCTCTTCCAGTATCTGTTGCAGCCATCTTCCAGTCACTCACTCGTGAGCTAAGACTTGGCTCAGTGCAGATTGCCTGTCTAGAGAGGTACAAAAACCAAATCATTGTGAGCTCAACCGTCAAGAGTAGCAGAATATTCTGTCAGCCAGAGCCAGCGGGGGATGGATCAAGGCGGCACGCATTATCACATACCTTCTGCATCCTCCAACATCTTTCCGATATGCCGCTTTATTTAAATATCTGTCTGTTCATGTCCTTATTTTATCAGGGCCCTGACTGTTTATGCTCTGGCAAAGCCATGAAGGGAGTGAACCGCAGTGTTTGCCTTGTAAATGAGAACACTCTGTGGCCTAAAGCTTCTCTTAGCCCCTGACGCCCCTTGTCACAGGAAGAATTTGCATACCCTCATATCTAATCTGAATAGGCTTTTTGCATACAGGTTCTATTTCCCTGGCTGTTGTATATACTAGCATCTTGTCCACGGTGAGCAGGTAATTTATGTAACACACTTATTTGCATTCACAGCATTAATTTGCTGAGGGTTTTACGCAGAGGCCGAGAGAGTATATTCTCTAGGGCCCTCGTCTCATTTATGAGGTCGTTGGGTCCATTTGCAGGTAGCCAGGTGTGTGTTTAAAATAAAGCAGTTGAAAAAGCTTCAAAGTGAATGCTTTTACAGGTGTGCACCTCAAAATATTTGAGAGCAATAGTGCGCAGTGCTGTCCTTCAGGGCTTGTGCATTGCGTTTTTGACATGGCATGTGTCAGACCACGCTTTAGGGGGATATCCTGGCCACAGTGACGAGCCACGTTATCCTTTATTGAGGTCTCTTGGATGATGACAACCAGCCCGTCCTAGTCCAGCTCAGGGCCAAGCCATTCCAAGCTGGGCCATCTGACTGCGTAAAGGCCACATAGGACCAGATCAGTGCCAGCACTCCAGATGTTCCACAGGGACAAACAAGTGAAGGATATTGGAGGCAGGAACAGCTGTGTAGCGACACTATGTTTACCCTAGACTCCCTGCTGGACACATCAGTCACGACCAGCGAATCCCAGCAGCCTGTTGTCCGTCTGGTACCTCAGTCCCTGTGTCCCTTCTCTCTCCACCCCTCCAACGCCAAACCCCATATCACTGCAAACCCATCCACGTGCACACAGGGCACGGCCCAATTCCCCTGTGTAAGCAGGGCCACAGGAAAAACTATAAAAAGATCAATAGCGGGATGAGACGTCATCTGGTGAGCAGACCTGCCAACACCCCCCTAGGGAATGTCCCTGTCCCTCCGGTGCACTATTAACTAAGGGGGGGGTGCGCGGGTGCGCAGCGCTCCCCCCCACCACCAGGCTGCCCTCCAACCTGCCTGACTCATTCACACCATCTGCTCAGGTTTGCAGGGCAGGGCTTCAGGACAGCACATCCTTTGTACAGACACTCGTATGGCATTTGTTTCACATGACTGCCTGTGGCTTGCCTACTGTTTTCCTCAGTATGTGATTGCAGGGAAAGCGCGTTCCATGTCCTCAGGAAAAGTAGAACAAAACAATGCCGAATTTGGCAGTTTGTTGAAATGCTTGAAACTTCAGTTGACAGGCGAGGGGACGGTGTTTGTTGAAAAACAGCAGTGATTTTTGCTACATATAGCCCTTAGCTGACATGTGTCAGAGAGGCATTCCTGTCTTCTTGTTATCACTGCGTGTTAGTTTGCACTCAAAATGGCTGCTGCTGCAGCAAGTAATGTATCAGGTAGGGGTATTCACAATAAAAGTGTTTTCCACCATCAGTTGTTCACTGCTGTTGACGGCCTGTTTGCTGCTAAAGAAGCTGGAGCGCCTGCAGTGTAAAGGGGCTATAACTCTATTAATACTTAGTATATAACAGGAACACATCCTAGCATGTAAACCCTTTGGCTTTCTCGAACACATTTGGTCTGATCTTTGTGCTGTTTTTCTCTAAAATGAATACGTCGGGGCTCTAAGTGTCTTAGCTTGCAGAGGGATTTAATGAGGGATGGGTCCGTCTGAGCTGATACATCCCTGCCTCCATTAGAGCCCATTAGAATCATCATTAAGATAACCCGGCGCTCGCTGTGGCCCTTGCTTCACAGCATTAGTATTAGAAACCCCTCTCAACCTCCTAGTGGTCATAGTGAGACTTCTTTCAGTATTACTCACCTTGCATTGTGTCTGGGAGAACAGGTTGCCACGGCAACATCACCCAGCGGCGACATTTCGACTGTGGAAATTTGCTTCTTCACCTGTTTGTCTGTCTGTGCCTTCAGTCTTCCTCTCGCTTTCTCTTTTGCTTGCAGGATCGAGAGCCTGACAGTTTACTCCAAGCACCAGACCCCTGTAAATTGCGAGGTCTATATATGCCTGGACCCCAGAATTCATTCAAAAATCGTGACACCTTAGCCAGCCCCAGTTCTCCCATAAAACACAAGAAGCAAGGGAGGGGGAGCTCAACAAATAAAAAAATAAAAGCCCTGCCCTGCCTTTTTATTGGTCTTTTTATGGGTGTTAGGATCCTTGAAAGATTAAGCAGCATGTTAATAGGGACTGGATATTCCATTAGTGGGCTGCATGTTGAGTTCTCACTGGCTTGACAGCAGCTCCCGGCTCTTCTCATTTTCTGTTATCGTCGAGAGTGCCCGTGGAGCTTTTTTAATTGAGGCGCTAGTAAGCCTACTGACTGAAGTATCGCTGCATCTTAGCTGTAGATTAGAGCCGCTTAGAGAGCCTCATCTCCACCAGGCTGTCTTCTCCCTTCCTTTGTCTATCTGTCTCTATCCGTGTGTGAACACCTTTCTCTGATGTTGCTGTGCTTAAAACGTCTTTCACCACTAGCGGCTGTAATGAGCTATAGTACTGTTTTAGCTATTGCATTTGTAACACTACCATCTCCTCAAACTCCATTTCTTTGTGGCCCATTTTGAGAGAGTTGGAAATCACCAAATGCCCTTGTGCTGCGAGATTCTTTGTATGTGAAAGGTGTCGAGATGCTGCATTTTCTGCCACTTTGATTTTCCTGCCACAGCAGCATATAATTACAGTCATTAAATTGCAACAGCCCTAAGTATGAAAAGTCATTGTTCAGTGGAATGCTGATTTTTAAAAGCTTCTTGTCTGTTGAAAGGACACCTGATGAATGGTAAAGACAAAGTGGTCGAGTTCAGAGTACTTTGCTGTGGTTTCCCAAATCCACTGAAAGATCAGGAAGGGAGGACAGAAAGGCGCAGTGGCAGAGATAGGCCAAGATAAGGGTCCATGATCTCCCTTCACAGCACAATTGAAACATAATTATTTCATGCCAGATTGTGTGCTCAGCAAAGCCCTGAATAGGGCCCGACATTTAACTTTAATTAGCTGTGATTTATTCCTACTGACTGGATTGCAGGAAGAATTTGGATCATCTGATTATAGTCAAGCATGAAAATGACCTGATTAAACACTTAATGGAACCTTGGGCAGAAGACATTGGGTCAAGATTATAAAGGAGGGAAGGGAGCTATGTTTTACTTCTGCTCATTGATCATTTTAACTCTTCTGGATACACACAGTAGGAAACAGCTCTCCCTGTATGGCTATGATCTGATTTTAGGTATTTTTGAACAAACCAAAATTGGCTTGACATCTGAGATGGCCAATACATCATTTACACCGTCGGATGAACTTTGTCAGAAAGTGGTCTACAAATTTCCTTCTCACGTTTTGCCGTCTCTTTTCTTCTCAGGTGTGCCAACGAATGAGAGTCCCGAGTCCAAGACTTGTAGCTCAGCCAAAGTATCAGGGCTCCAGCGCAGCCAGGAGCAGAGCAACAGCGAGGTGCCCTTCACGCCTCCCGTGCCTAGCCCCACCCCGGCATCGGCGCCTACGGGCTCCCCTGCCCCCGCTGCAGCGGCAGCCCCCCTTGAGCCCCCTAGGACGTGCCTCCCCACCCCGCCTCCTCTCAGTCTAAAGAAGGAGAAGCATCCTCCGCCCCCTGTCCCCACCCCTTCCCTGTTGAGGGCACCACCCCAGCCCCACCTTCCTCAGCCACACTTGCACCAGGAGTCCCGTGTTCTTCCGCACCACACACGGCCAGTAATCAGCCACCAGGTGCATTACCCACTGAATAGCAACCTCCACGACATCAGGTAGGTTGTTGCACTTGCACAGGCACGTTTGGTTACGGGTGCATGGATGTAGAAGATAGGAGGCATTTGTGCCTGATTAAAAATGACTGCCCACTCAGAATTAGCAACATAGACCAGCCAACAAGAAAACACATACTACTTTGTGTATTCATCCATAACTGTAACACACTGATGCTGTGTAAGTGGCACATTCAGCAGCATTTCAACTTCAGCGGGTCAACTGTGGTTATCGCTCGAAAACTCAACGCTGAAAGAAATGGAGCAGAAACCGTGTATCCAGAGACCCGTGTTCTCTTTCAATGCTTCACCTTTTGTACCTAATCAGGGTGTTACACTGCAGCCACTTTCCTTTAATGTGTTCTCGCCAGTCTGTTGGAGACAGCAATAAAATAAACTGCAGCAATTTCCAAATTAATATAATGTAGTCCAATGCAACAGCATACTGTACAATTCTAAATTCCACACAATATTGACCATTTTTATGCAGATATTGATTTTCTGCACACAAACTTGCAATAGCCAGCTGTCAGATTTACTGTTTTTGGCACATATAGCACTTTCAGCTATTTCCCATGTCACCTCATCTTCTCAGAGTCTGCCCTAACCTTTTATTTCAATGAAAGACGTTTTATTGGAAAATCATTCTTATGTTGTCAAAGCAAAGTGTCAAACATATAATCAGTACAGCTGCACTGAGCAAGAAACAAAAGCATGTGAACAGATATACAGCATACCGCTGATGTACATGAAACTCACGTGTAAACAAGCAGCACAAGGCCGTAGTACTTTCCCTGAATGTATCGTATCGTACCGCTGCATTCTGACACAACGCTGTTTACATGAATAAGAAAGGAGGATGTTTTCATTTAAATTACTAAATAATCATTCTTTTAACAGAGAATTGTATTTTTTCCTCATTAAATCTTCAGCCACAGAAGCAGTCCAGTGGGCTTTCCCAAACAACACTTGCCCCCCTCCCCTCACCACCACCTCAGTGGGCTCCCATCCTCAGCCCCCGCTTTGCCTCTGTCCATAGCCAATCTCTCTACCTCGCACTATTCCTCCCTACGGAGCCCGGCCCATCGCCATCCGGCCATGTTTGCAACCCCAGCCACACTGCCGCCACCACCGACCTTACCAACCAACAGTTTAGTGGTGCCTGGGCACCCTGCCGGCACCCCCTACCCAGGTAAAGTCGCACCTCACATGCTAGATGCTAGCTTCAGTGCAGAAAAGGACCGACACTGGCTTGTCCTTTAATTAGTTAGTACATTGGTTATTTAGTCTTTGATTTAGTTAACACATTTCTGACAAAATAACAAAGTGCTGCAAACAGTGGTAGTATTTATTGTACTAAATTTGGACATTTCTTTATCAAACGTCCTCAATAAAACAGGTTTAGATATTTGTAAAGATCTTTTATATTTCAGGGTGTGTTTTATGTTCACTTGTACTATACTTGCCTGCACAGCATTACTGTATTCATGTTACACTTAATATAAATAATATAATAAATAAATAATTACATATGCATAGAATACTACAGTATCAGTGCATACTAAGTGGAGAACTAATCTTACTTAATAGTCTTATTTTTTTTTTAATTAATAACACAAAATATGTGTTACATGGTGTTGAAATAGTGTTCATATATGTTTTGCTGATCTGGTAAGTGCTAATTTATGAAATTTTTTATATGTTTATCTTTCGATACTGCACAGTACAGTATATCCAACCCAATATATTTTATAGGCCTTGTGTGGTCATTTTTTTCGTTGCTTCCTTGTATGTAGGTTGATTTCCTCCTTTACTGATTTCATACATGGATCAGAAAGCTGACGTACTTTATTGTTAAAGGAAAACATATTTTGGCAAACGAGGGCTTTGCCTTGTGATGAAAAGATTGCTTCCAATATTCTTTCCAGGTCCCAGTTTTTCAAGTGTTCACGAGTCCGTTTTCAAAGTGCCTAGGCATAGTGAATACACAATACTCAATCTCAAAAGTACAATATGTAGCACATGAGATACTAAGTCTAGTAACAAGACAGTAAGACAGTTAAAGATCTCTTTCCTAAAAAGTCAGCATATTCCTTTATTGGTAAAACATCATGTAAACATCAGGAATACAGTCCAGTTGGTGCAGCAGCTACAGATACCTTAAATAACCTTATCAATAATTTGAAATGTTTCCTAACAAGCAAATCACCCTTGTGCAGCACAGAATACAAATAAATCTGATTTAATTTTAAAAAGCCATAGTATGCTGCCTCTCCCGCAAGTCATATGCTTATGTTAGGTCTCATTTTCACTAGTGGAGAACATCATAGGTTAGTTTCTAAGATGGACTGTATTTAAAGTAGCATGGAAATTTTAAAAGGTTCATGAAGTCACCTTACGGGGGCTTGGATGCGTCAATGGAAAACGTCAGCTAACAACTGGACAGTCGTCACAGCTGGAGACATCTTCAGCATACCAAAAGCAGCACTTAAAAAGTCACATGCTGAAAAATGGTGCACTCAGTCAGCAATGTGATGCAACCTCAGCAACCAGAATTATGTTTCTCTCGCCAACAAAATGTGATTTGTAACGATTTGATAATATGTTGAACAATTTTATTAAGACAAGCTGCGATAGAAGGAAACACATGTCTCCAGTGATGATGGGTGTCTCCAAACTATGTATTAAATATGCCAGTTGTGCACTGAACTTTCTAATAGAGGGCAAGAGTGTTTGTGTGTGTTTTCTGCTGGGATGACTCTTGGTTCTCTCTTGTCTTTAGATACCAGTCTGTTGATATCATTCAACCAACCAATCATGTATTGCCAGCCTCATTCGGGGATTCTGATTGGCACATTGTCACAGGCAACTCTCTTACCACCACCAATGAGTCCCCACGTAGAAAACCCTCACAGCATGAGCTGGAGAAACAGAGAATGCCAGGTGACTATTTTCTTTCTTCTCTTCAACCCTTGTTGTGAAGACTGACTGGGCGTCCGTGCCTTTCTTTCTTGTGTCCCCCCGCCCCCCCCCCCCCCTTTTTTTGGTTTTTTTTTTTTTTTCCTCGCTCTCCTTTCTTACAGAGCATGACCTCCTGAGGCAGGAGCTGAACAACCGCTTCCTGGTTCAGAGTTCAGAGCGGGGCCGGGGGCCATCCGCCTCCCCGCTGGCCCCCGTGTCACTCCTGAGGGCTGAGTTTCACCAACACCAGCACATGCACCAGCACCAACACACCCACCAGCACACCTTCACGCCCTTCCCCGCCAGTCTGCCCCCGGCCGCCATCCTCACCCCGCCCACCGCACCCCCCATGGTGCGTACCCAAGCCAGAAATGTGAGGATAAGTAAAACAAAAAGCTCCCGTAACTTCCCACCCACCCACCTGTCACCCCTCCCAATCTCCTCTTCAATCAATTCCTCCCTTTTATTCTTTTCCCCAAAATTCACCAAATAAGTCCAGCAGCTGTAGGGACCCCTTCCTTCAAAAATATGACACTGATTCAGTTTGAATTTTTCCCTTTGATTTCTGCATACTGTCCTGCTGCTCAAGTCTGAGAGCTGATGAGAAGCTGGGAGCATAACATCTGTTCCACTATAATAAGGACAAATGCTGGGCAGATGCAGCCCGCTGGCTGCCACCTCCCTTTACACACACACAAACATGCACACTAGTACGTCTACTAGTTCAACCCGATACGTGCTAGTTTCTGCTCAGGTTGGTCAAACTGGACCAGGCACATATATACTTTCATGTTTTGCAACGTCTTCATCCATAGTGGAATTATTTTGGAAAAACTGTATATCCACAATATGCATCGCCATTTTCTGATCATTTTCATTACCAAATTTCATAAAAGATTTCACATTCTTAACTTTGACATAGATTTCAGTTCAGTATTTGCCGAGGATCAAAAAAGGGGGAATTTCCTGAAGCCAGGCTCAATTGCTTTCAATTGTTTGCATCTGGATGTGTTTGAAATGGTTTTGAATGTTTCCATTTGCCTGTTCACTAAGAGCAACAAAGGCACCGTCAAACACACCGTGCGCACGTGTGTGTGTGGGTTTGTGAATGCATTCCTGTAGACTTGTATATTTGTGTGAATGTTCCAGAGCCACATGTGCGTGTGCACACAACTCAACGCCAACCCATACTCACCCTTGACAAATTCAAAGCCGTCGTCGGTCAAATGACTTCATTGTGGATAAAAGGGGGAATTACATCACTGAAAAACTGTTTTGATAATGTTTGTAATTGCTTCTGTGCTTTGACTGCCATCTGGGGGGGGGGGGTACATTAGAAATCAAAGCTCTGGTATTTATGGAGCAGTCTCAGATAAGAGTAGAAATCGTTCATTAGATAGTTCTTCAGCCAACACAGATGCCGTTATCTGGTCTGCTTCCTGACATGGTAGGAATTATATATAGTACACGGTCCTCTGTTTGATGATGAAAGAGGTGGTTTTCCTCATCTCGCTAATGCTGGCATTATGTAGCCCATGATGTACATATCCCCCCCATGCCTGGTTGTGTTGTTACGATGGGATTTGAGACTGCGATTAATGTCTTCTGCTGTTTTTTTTTCCTTTTTAATTGAAACTGTGTTGTCATTTAACGTATTCCTTTCCCCCTCCCTTCCTCCCCTCAGTAACAATGCTGTTTTTCTTCTCTTTGGTGCTTGCTTAGAGAGCCAGGAGTAATGATGATGTTGTGGTTGATTTTACTGTTTTGTCATGAAAAGGCAAACCAAGTATGGCCCAATGCAGCCTCTCTCTCTCTCTCTTTCACTTGCTCTCTTTCTCCCTCTTTCATTTTCTCTTGCTCTCTAGATGTCCCATGTCATTTCAACTATGTAACAGTCCTTGGCTAATGACTGTAATTAATGAAATTATGAAGCCTCTATTTTTGTTTATTGTTCAACGCCCTCAAGCAGCTGGCTTGCCAAATGGCAGCACCGAGTGTCTTTCTTACCCCTCCCCCTTGCCCCTGCCATGTCTTTGGACAAGGAATATCCTTAATTGTTATAAGATGACATATTAAGCTTTAATTATCCAAAGCTGTTTACTATAAAGCTCTGACAGGCACCATAAATTACAAGGGCAAGTTGTTTTTTTCTTTTTTCTTTTTTATAGGCCATAAAGCGGCCAAAATCTCTTTTCCAGTGTCAGACATTAAACAGCTTTCAGAAATGCAGAGGAGCTGTTTAATGAGCTCGGAAGCTGGCTCTGCGTTTCCTCTCAGTAGGCTGTCTGTCTTTGATTTGGGCCCATTATCGCCCACAAACAAGGCCGCCAACACCATCGCTGCCGCTGCGGCCATTTTGTGTGCAGATGTGAACGGCCCTGCTTCACCAGAGGGCCCATGAACCAAGCCCTGCATCTCCCACCAGCGGCTTAGCTAGCCCTACACCCCCCCTTCCCTCAACCGCCCGTGTCGCTGCACACGCGCACACAGAAACACTGATTCATACCCATTCATTTTCCTGTTTTATGTAAACCCAAAACATCTGCTCCTGCCAAGAGAGCTTTGTGAAAACACTCGCAAAAAAATACCTGCAAATGGTTTGTGTATTTGCGGAATAGGAATAAGTTACTGTCACTTGTAATTAGCCTGTTTCAAAATAGAGAGCCAGTACTGGCTCGCGAACAGACACACAAAGTCCCCCATTCATACACAGGGCAACATTCTCTCCCTCCCTCTCTCCCTCTCTCCCTCTCAGCTTACTGACTAGATTCCCATGTGTTCAGGACATGATGAGAAACATTTTTTTATTCAACGACATTGTTTTTAGATGGCATATTCCAATTGAGATTATTCTGGTAGAGAAAAGGTTTCCTCCCATAAAGTCAGCGTGTCAAGGTTATATCAGTTTCATGCTGAGCTGTCCTAATTTAGCTTTTAACCATTGGAAATGTCATCTTCTCGATTCAGTTTCAATCATAAAAGCGACACAAGAGGCTCCATATATTCTTTCCATGATTTTATGCGCCTAAAATCAGCCTGTTGACTAAATCCCTTTTGAAGTCTGGTTTTCTAACACCCAAAACAAGCTATATGTCTCCATGTACTCCCCTCCCGTCTATAACATCAGAGCTTGTTGTAAAAGAAAGCCATAACAGTCAAAAACAATTAGATTCACATTTCTACACATTTTCCAGTGAATAGAAACAACTGGTCTGGTTTTAAAATGGTCTGATTCCAAAGCTGGGCCTCCACGACCAATGTCTGTATGCTCAATTGGAAAATCATGCAGGCTGTCTTCATCTTGGCAGTCTGCTAAAGCGGTCGTATTGTTAGTAATTTAACTGCCTATCTGACCATGCAGTTTAAGTAAACCCATGACCGGTGCAAGCCAGCTGCTTCACTCCAGGTCTTGTTGTTCTGGATCAAAACCCTGCTCATTATCAGTTACAGATGTTGATCATGTGTTTTGTTTTTATGGTGTAAAAATAATGAGATGTTACTATTAAAGTAGGCTTTTGCATGAAGGACTTTGGTAAAGTAGATCATTTTGTGAACTTTTGTTTCCTAATTCTTTTCACTCTCTTCACTTCTAGTTCGACAAATACACCCCCAAACTGGACAATCCATTCATCAGACATTCAAACGTGAGTTTCTTACATATATTTGAATATTTTCATGAGACCATTTATTGTGACTGTGGTTTAATGTGTTCATATGCTTGAGTCCTGTACATATCGCTGTATGATTTTGGTTTGTGTCTTTCTGTGTCTCCCATCCTCCTCTTTTCTCCCCAGTTCTTCCCCTCCTATCCTCCCACCATGCCAGGCATGCCCCCGCTGCTCCCACACTCAGGACCCTTCAGCTCGCTGCAAGGAGCCTTCCAGCCCAAGGTCAGGCCCACATCCTACCCTACCCTCAACCCACAAACTTTAAACAGGCAAACAATTTAAGGATGTATGGGTACAAATGAAATTGCACAAGCTTGTACACAATTGAAACAAAAACTTGCTAATAGCACACAATAGACAAACCAACATTTTTAAAGTCCAAGTTGGCATTTTTGTTCTTCATGAAATGACATGCTTTCAAGTAGAGTCACCTTTTGCCCGTGTAAAAAAAACATTTTAAATGCCCTACTGTGTCTAAAGAGTATGGCTTTGCATGGGTTAAAATGGCTACGCACACTCACCTTTTATTAATGCGAATGAATGAAAGGAATAATGAATAGACTCTTCTTGGAAGTGGTAAAATCAGATGAGTAATATACTGTATGCCAGTAGCTCTAAGCCACGAGCCTCAATGAGTTTTCTCCAGGTTTTCTCACCAAACACTAAAGTAGCTCATTTAAGTGATAAGCACACCAGTAACCGCAGACACGATGCTGTAGTTTTTGTCTACGATTTTAAAAGACACATACATACACTGTATGTGTGTCATAAAATAAATAAGTTAAAGAAAGTTACAACAAGTTACAAGTTATGTTACGCACTATACTATACTATATATACTATATCTTACAGTACTACAGTACAGAAGATATTTTACCACACAGGATTCCATCTGCTGTCTGTCAACAGAGCTCTGTGCACTGAGGATGTGAAATAAGATTCTAATAAACCTCACCTCATCCCATTTAAATCCATAAATCCATCTATAATACTCTGTCAGACTTGACTGGACCTGAAGCAGGGTCAGAGCTGTGTGCTGACCGAGCAGTGACAGGCCATGCCAAAGATAAGAAAGTGATGTCTGTCTGCTTAGGAGAGCAAAGGAGAGAAGATGCAGGGGCGGTGGGGATGCAAGGGATGGAAAGGGGTGGGAGGGTGGGAGTCTGTCTGGCAGATGCCCAGTGGCTGTGACCCGGTGTAAGCCACCAATCAAAGCTGGCCTAAATCTGCTGGACTTATTCCCAGGGGGCTCTGTCATGGAGGGGCCCTTTTGTCGCAGGCCCCTCCAGATGGTTCAAGGAACAGTTTTATGCGTCCAAAGCCCCTGCTAAGTATTCTTGGCGAGGAGCTTCAGGGGGGAGGGCTTGGGATGTGTGTTTTGTTTGTGGGTGTTGGTGACCCAGGTCACCTTGCTGGATCTTCCTATCCCTGATGTAGGGACAGATTAATAAGGCTGATCCAGATACTTGTGCTCCAAAGACTTAAGGGGAGATCTGACAGATCAGAGATGCATTACTCTGGCATGGCTCAGCGCCAGCACCATCATTGCAGTTTTATCAACTGACGTCAGCCATATCGTAGCGGTCGGGTATAAGGTTAGAGTGATGTTGGCATCACTAGCTGAAAAAACCTCCTAAAGTGTGTATGTAACAGGTCCTCTTTCTTTCTTTCTCTGATCTTTAAAGGTTTTATGCACTGTAGATGTGGTTGATCACCATCTAGCTCTTTGTCTTTGTCTTTCTGTGTCTGTCAGGCATCAAATCCTATCGATGTGGCAGCACGTTCTGGAGCAGTACCTCACACCCTCCTACAGAAGGATCCACGGGTAAGCATCAGGCCGATAGCATCCAAACCGGTCTGCTCTTGCTCTGTTCCTTCTGGTGAAAGCCAACAAGTGACGTACAGACAGTATGTGTCTCGGAGAGATGTGGATGCACGTATTTGCATTAACATCTTTTGGAGACAATTCCCTGTGTCACAGCACCGCAGAACTGCACAGTTTGGCTACTTATCTTCGTTGGCCATGATAATGATTGTCTGTTTGTCCATACAGATAACAGATCCATTCAGGACATCTGTTAGGGTAAGTGGTTGCCTTGTCCATCTTTTGTTAAATGTTTCATCTCTCTGGCCAGGCCACAAAGTCTAAAACTGCAAATTCTTCAACAATTCCTGATCAAATAAATGCAGGGTTTTGGCTGCATTTAAGGATAGCTTTGAGGTCTCTATTGGGCTAATGTCGGGGTTAGATTTTCTTAATCCCTTGCCTGGTTGAAAATTCAGACGAGTTCCCGCTTTGTAGTTTGGCCAGAAATTCTCAATGCCAGAATCCATTTTTAGCTCCCTATATCAAAGCCAGCAGGCTAACCTCAGTTTCTCTCTAAATTTTTAGAAACCTGGCAAGTGGTGCGCAGTGCATGTCCAGATCGCATGGCAGATCTACCACCACCAGCAGAAAATGAAGGTGCGTGAGATGGATAATGATGTCTTTCAGGAATCGTGCTGTCATGTAAAACCAGATACAGTATATTAGTAATGGAATAACGACTGACGATGTCGGATAGTTGGATTTGTACCTGTAAACCTTTTTGTAATCGTGTTATTGGATTCAGAAAGACCATATAGGTGGGAAAAGGCAGATCACCAAAAAGAAACAGAAGGCTATGAAAGTTAATAACCACACAAAATCCAACAAATGTCAAGTGATCTCTAAAGCCCAGTTCAGACCAAAGATTCGTGGGAAGTCGAATTGAAACTTGCAACTACTTGCAATGCGCTGGGTTACAACGTTCCGAAACCTGCCAGTTTACACCAATGCGACTAGATGAGACGTGTATCATTTCCATAGCAACGACTCTCTGTACTTCTGTACATCTTTGGTCTGAACTGGCCAAGACTTCAACACATTCTCTACAATACAGTCAGAAGGGCACACTACCTAGGCATAAAGCTCTGTGCATGGCTCACTCCACCTGAAGAGAAAGCAGCAGTAGATCTTAAACCATCACATTTATAGCATTCAGTGACAGGATTAGTAGTTGAAGTAATAATTGTGGTGACCAAAATGCAACATGTGATCACAGACAAAATCAGCCAAAGTTTGGTGTGGCCTTGCCATGGAGATCCTCTTCTAATGCCACTGGCCCGATGGTGTCAGTCCTTCTTGGGCCCTGAAACCCCATAACCAAGGATTTAGTGTCCCAGATCATCTTACGCACTGTATTTGTTATAACACAGGTGGCCAGAATCTGAGACATGGAGTCATTGTTGATGTATCTGTCTTCCTCTAATCACTCACCCAGTGTAGCCAAGGAAAAATCCCTCTCACTCAGTTGTTGGAAATGATTGGTACTGTTGTCTATCGACCTAATTTTCTTTGCCCGTCTCTCTCTTGTTTTATCTGCCTCTCTCGACTATAGCAAATGCAGCTGGATCCTCACAAACTAGACATGAATGGGAAGCTAGACCTGTTCAGTCGGCCCCCAGCACCAGGAGTCTTCCCAGGGTTCCCCTATCCTCATGACCTGGCACGACCCCTCTTCTCTTCCACAGGTCAGTAGGGTGTCAAACCTCCCAATGCAGGGTAATGAACACACCTTCCAAGAAAAATCAATCACCCTCAAATGATCCTATTCTCAAATTATTCCAGTGTCGTTTTTGTGAGCATTTAAAGCCACATGTTTATGGCATGATTTGTTTTCTCTCCTCTCATGTAATGTTCATGTAATTATAGTGCTTTTGTAGGAAATGTTTAGCCAGTAAAGGGAGTCAGATATGGCTATGAATATGGATGACTCTTGGTTTAGGTAATTGACTGATTTAACCTGCATTGGAGGGCAACAGAGAGGCGAATGGCCTTTGATTGGTAATTATGCAGTGTTGTGTCAAAGGCACTCCTGTAATTGGTTCTTTCATTAACAATTCATGGATTATGGGTGATGGTAACAGTGTTTTGAGAAAGATGCTTGTTGCACAGTCAGAAACTGACCTCAATAGGAAACAAGAATAGCCTGGCACACAGAAATGCAACAGCTGCGAGAAAAAGCAAAATATCTGTTGCTAATTTGCTCAATGGCATTACTCAGCCATCTCTAAACTCCACTAGCTGACATGTAAAATCAACAAGTCTGTGATACTGCTGCAGAAAAATATTATGTTATTTTCCCACATTTACATTTTTAGTCCTGGCTAATCACAGAATTGTTTTTGATGGAGAATAATTTCAGTTTGTCTCTGCGTGGCTAATTAGAGAATGTATAACTGCCTGGTGGGATGATAATAACACTGTTATATCCCCTCTGCTCTGATAGGCTCTGGCCATCCGGCTCCCTCTCCGTATGGCCCCGCTGCCCACCCCAGCGGCTTCCTGCCTCCTAGCCATTTGGCAGGTAAGTGTAAGTAACCCCATGTTCTAAATTTTTTTTATTACATTTATCTCCTCGTTCTCGCCGTCTCTCTCTCTCACTCGCTCTCTCTTTTGCACTCATGTTTTAACACATTACAATCCACCGGGGTGTAATTTGAAACCTAGATAATTTTGATGTCAGGTTCATTTGAAGGTTAATAGGAGTTCAGTTGTTCACTGTAGTCAGCCAGTTGTGGGACTTCTTGAGCAAACTAAAAAGTTCATGGTAATGGGGAGTTTAGCCATCATATAATCAGAAAGTATGATTCATAACACAGCCTTAAATAATGCTGGGGTTATTAAAAAGCTAGATGGCCTAGTATTCAGTCTCATTTGTTTCGATAAATTGAACGCAGTGCAAAAGCATATATGAAACTATTTTCTATGTCCTTGCAAAGCTGATTTTGTAATTCAAAGGTGTAATGGAGGGTAGTTAATGTTGTTGGATTTATTGATTGATTTTATTTGTGCATTTAATTACTTTTTTATGCAATCATTTATTTTCCACCATTCTATCTGAGATGCTGTTCGTGTTCAGAGTGGCAAGTTGATTTCATGGAATAAGCCCTTCAGTCAGTCCATTTTGTGCTTATGAATACATGGTGCACTTAGGAGGGAGATTTAGAGAACAAAATTTTCCTGTCCCGGGAATTCATGTGTGAGGCAGAGGATATTTCTCAATTGTTTGAGAAACAAGCCCCCGAGCTGAAAATCCTCAAACCCTAATCTGTTGATAAGTTCTGCATTTCCTGATGGATTTTTGCTGAATTAAAATGGGACTGCAAATTATCATTTGATGAATGTTGTTCACTGATTTCTCATGGTAAACATTTGTGTTATTCCTGCAAATTTGGAGGCTCTAGTCTGCGTCAGTGGAGCCCATCAGACACTGATTCTCCAGCTAAATCATTGTGGTCTATCTAGCCTAATTTTTACAGCTTCTAATTCCCCTGCCCTACCACAGTCTATTTTCAGCTCAGCTCCAACAACTCAAAACTAATTTCCCCATCAAGCAGTGTTGTTCCATTAGCCCCAGCAGGGTCAGAAACACTCCACTCCAGTTAGTGGAAGTGAATCCAGCATCCAGGCGACCTGGCCACTGCAGGATTACCAAACAGAGAACTAGGGTGGCAGCGCTAAACAAACCACAACTCGCTTGTAAGAGAAAAGCCGAGTTGGAGCGGGTTGGTGTTGGGGTGAGCACCGCTAGCCAGCCCCCCCTTTTGCTAATCCCTGTTTGGCATTTTACAGATCCTTTCAGTCGCTCCAGTTCCTTTGGCGGCCTCGGCAACCTTTCAAGCAGTGCCTTCGGAGGATTAGGCAACCCCTCGCTTGGTAAGCGCTGGCCCCCTCTCCTCCTCCACCACTCCCCCCTTCAATCCAGCCCATGTGGCCAGTAAGAGAACAGAGCAGGGCAGCGTTAGACCACAGGGAGAGCCAGGAGGGCAGGAAAAAAAATCAAGACACTTAGCTCTAGTTTCTGTGTCAAAACCACCCTAGCCCTGGGAGGCTCAACTAGGCAGTGCAACACACCACATCAAACCTCCTCCCGGCCTCCACTTCATTCACCAACCATGTCCCCAACAGCCTGGCTTTAATCTGGCTGCACTGCTGCCAACAGGCACTCTCAGGTCTGCTGTTTGGTGGCAGTTCATCTATTAATTATTTGACAAGCCCCTTCTGCACCACCACGGAGAACCCCCCCCCCCAGCCCACATGCTTCTTTCGATGCTTCTCTCTCTTTCTCTTCATCCCTCCTATTTGTGTGTGCCAAAACGGTCACCCTGTTGTGAAAATGGATGGGATTGGAATAGACATGCTGTGGAATGCTAAGTTCTCCCTTGGCTTTTCAAAGCCCTCAGCATCAGAGGGCAAGTAAGTCTCCCCTGTTCATCCAGTGCAAAAAAGGGAGGGGGGAAGCCTCTGAAACCTTTTATTCCAAAAGCAAATGAGTAGCTTTTTTCTCTGGTGGGGGGAGCCATTAACCTCTAACTCTTTCAAACAGCTTCAGGGAGAGAACCTCCAGAGACAAAGACAAAAACAGCTTTTGTTGTTGAGTCTTTCTCATCTCATGTGTCCTCAAGACGTTTTTGTGCCCAATTAACTTACTGTGGGTCCCACGCCTGTCGCCCCTTTCCCTCCAGGGTCCAACAGTATGTTTGGCACCAAAGAGGGGCCCGGAGGACTGCCCACATTTGGCAGCCCCCACCACGACACCTGGAACAGACTTCGACGCACCCCGCCGTCTTTCCCCACACCGCCGCAGTGGCCCAAAACCGCAGACGCTGAGAGAAGCAGCTCAGCCAACAGCCATGAGAGAGAGCGAGAGAGAGAACGTGAAAGAGAGAGAGAAAGGGAGAGGGAAAGAGAGAAAAGAGACCCGTCCATCGGGAAAGAAGAGAAGGATAAAGACAGGTGAGTTTGTGGCAAGTTTTTGATGTACTTTTAGGGTATTATTTGTAAGATATTGGCTTCAAATTTAACTTGTTGAAAATAATATTTATGCAATAATGCAATTACTATACATTTTTGCTATCATCACAATTCAACATTTGACCTGGGACTTCACTGTATTGTTTCAATACATTATGAGATTCCTCCATGGTTACATATCTGATCACAACAAATGTAAAGGACATAAACTGTGGATATGTTCATACGCATAACAAAAATATCCGCACAAGTACTCAAATACATACCCCTTTCCAGCTAGCATTAGCATATATACAAGATGATTAAAATTATGTTAAGACAAAGCACAAATTCAGCTCTGGAATTTGAAATGTACTGTTAAAGACATAAGAAGAAATGTGACACTTCTTCAGTTAATTTGTAGTATCCTTGGAAACTGAAATTAATTGAATTCATGGGTCCAACAATGAAACCGACACAAAACAGGCAACAAGCAGCTCTGAAACAAGCTATTTGTCTAAAATAAACTGGAAGGATATCTGTGGATGATAGTCAAGCAAAACATACGGGTTACTGTCAAATTTAAAGGCAGTAAACATTACCAGAGGAAGACAAGAGCAAGGTAACCTGTATTTTTTGAAAGAGTATTATAATTCAGATTTTATTGTGAAATTTAATCAAAGTAAATTATGCCTAATTACAACCCACCTCCATGATGCATGTTTTAAGTGGCATTAACTAAACTGTTTTATTATGCCATTCCAGGGATTCTGTTGATCGCAACCGCCACTCAAACCGCTCATCTCCGGCCTCTGCACCAGTCAGCTACCAGATCAGCAGCCTGATACGCTCAAATAGCCAGAACTCTAGTGACTCGGGTCGACATCACAGTGGCAGTGTAGACCGGGTCCGTGAGGCAGAGAAGGAGCTGCTGGAGCGCCACAGAGAGTGTTCCACGCTGGCTGACGTGAAGGTGAAGGAGAGTCGCTCGCCGGGCAAGGAGATGCTAGAGAGGAGGTCCTCAGAAGATTCCATCAAACTCGCCCAGCGTTCTCCTTCTCCATACTCCAAGGCAGTGATCAATGAGCAGGGCATGAAGATAGCAGGTGGGCCCCCACCTACACTCAAGGACAGCGAGAGGAAAGAGCCCCCACCTGCAGAGCTCCTCCACAAGGTGAAAAGTGACATGAAGATTAAGGAGGAGAGGAAGGAAGAGCAGGAGGTCATGGTGGTGAGTTCTGAGCCCGGGCCACAACCACCTGCCCAAGCTCTTCCTGCTCCCATTAGCCAACCTGGAAACCCACACCACCACCACCCACCTTTGGCCCAGCAGCCCCCTCTTCCGTCACCGCGTGGCAATGACATCCCAGCACATGGTCTGCATGGTGTCCCCATGGCACATTCTCTGCCCCTTTCCATGAGTGCCATGCCCCAGATGGGCAGCCTCAATGTGCTAGACCGGGCTCGCATGGCTCCCTTCATGGGAGTGAGCCCTTTGGCAGGAAGAGAGCGCCTGCCCCACTCTGCCTTCCCTTGGGACCCACTTAGAGAGGCGTACCGCAGCCTGGACCTGCAGCGGCGCATGGACTTCCAGCTCCGGGCCGAGCAAGGACATCGCTTCCCTAGTGTGTATGAACAGGAACGAGCCTACCGCGACAGGGAGGCTCATGACTACTCTCACCACGAGCATCTGTTGGAAGTGCGCAGGGAGCACGAAAGGATGAGGCAACAGGCAGAGGAGCGAGAGCGCCTCCACCTGCGGGAGGAGCTGGACAGAGCACGTCTCCATCAGCTGCACCAGTCGCCTATGGAGGGCCATCTACCCCACATGCCCCCCTTTATGCCCCACCTAGGCGGCATGCCCTACCCTAGACTAAGCCCCTCCACAGGACACAACGGCCCTATGAACAGAACGCCCCCTACTGCTGCACTCAGTGCGCCCCCGCCCCTAGTGCCAGCCAGCAATGCCAGGCCAGCCTCACCCAGGAGGACTACCCCCCTCACCACTACCCAGGACCCACGGGACTACTCCCCATCTCGCAACCCCAAAGAGGTAGAGGCTCGGTAGCTTCTTAGAAAAGTGTACACGGTCTTACTAGACGCATACACAAGCCCCACGCTCTCCCTAAGGGAAAGGGTATGATTGTACAAAGTAAAGGTGTGTAAGGCTGATTAAGCACATGCCATGACTTTATTTTTAGTGGACTGGAGGTTGAATAATGTCGGTAAAGAGAACACAAATATGTGTATGTTTCTATCCGACTTAAATATTTGATAATTATTAATATATTAATCCAAACCTTTTTTCCGCTTTGTGCGAAAAGAGAGGTGACGAAATGAGTTTGTACATTTCCTATCCTTGTTCCATGTATAGATATAATTTCTATGAATTGTATGTATTTTGTGCATTAGTCACGCCTTTTACAATATTTATCCCAGTTGATTGTGAGACATATCCGTTATGACCCACTGTAAAGACTGGATTTTAGTTTCAACCTTCAGTAATTTAACCTCATGGTACCAGGATATCCTCAATGATGACAATGTACAATGTTACATTACAGATTTGTTTTGTTCATTTGTTTTGCCTTTGAGATATGCAGATAAATATATATTATGAGCTCTTTGTTCAGTCTCTGTAAAGAAAACTGATGTAAATAACTTGTTGATATTCCTTCGCTGCAAAATTACCGTGTACATTTATTAGTCTTTTTAACCATTTCTAGAAAAACGAAATTAAATGAAACATGGGGAATCATTTCCCTGGTGTTTGTCAACAGACAAGCCTGGCCAATGGATGGGAAGTATGATGGGAGGGTGTTGTTAGGGGGCCTAGAAGGATCATCTGCAATCTATGCAAAGCAGCACACCGCGCCCTAATGAAGAGATCACATGGAGGGAGCAGACGATACTGGTGATACTGAGAGACACTTGGATTAACACGTGTTTATATTATCAATGAAACAATGATGGAATTATTAAAAGACTTCCAAGTCACAAACTGGACCAGCCCCAGACAGAAAAGAAAGACACTTCTTAGTGGGCGGCAAAAGGACTTTCTCTGTCAACCTTGTGGTGTTGTGCAGTTGTTTTTCTTAGACTCTTGTATAAAAAACAAGTAGAGTTTTAGGCGTGCAAAAAAATTTAAATGAACATTCATGGTTTAAAATGTACGGAATAAAGTTTGGACCTAATGTCATACATTTGTTGCTTGTCTTTCATCCCCGGTACTCACTGTCAGTGCCGACTACGACTAATGAATTTGTCTTTATGTCAAACCTACTGAGTGGAATGTTGATGTGAGGTTGATAGGTTTGCCAATAATGCTTGTGCCTCAGTTTTCAGCATTTAGATTATTTGCTTGTCTCATATCAAGCTATTACTTTAAAGTCAGAAAGGCAACAGACTTGGCTGCCAGAGTAGCCTAAACCATCAGATCATTTGACCATAATCTGTCATACAGGGGCTGCAGAGCTCTTCAGAGGGGATCGATGAGATTGGGCCATGGCAATACAGGGAGAGACTAATAGGACATTGATTTTGTATGAAAGCAGGTTTTGAGTGTTTGTGTTGCAGGTAACCAGTATTGACTGGCAGCCCAGCGGCATATTGACCCATGGTCTGGACTCATTAAGAGGAGCAATGCCTGGGAGGCAGGTTATCAGATGGTGGAGGAGAGGCTCCTCTGTCTTCTCATACGCATCCTCTCCTCATGCACACAACTCATCTGCTTTTCTAATGAGGCCGGAAGGCGCTCTGGAGTGGGCTGCGGAGGGAGCCCTGAGGCGCCCTGTCCTGTTATTGACAAGACCTCGGCTGAGCTTGCCGCCTGTCCAGAGACGGCCAATTCATCCTGATAATGCCCTGACTACTCATCTTGCTGCTGTGTGCCGCGAGACCGACCAATCCTGTCCCATGGTATCAGCCCATAATAACAGCGTGGATCAAACTGTGGCCAGGTCATTAGGGGATGTTATTGAAAATCAATGCCACTCCTGTGTCTCACACACTCCAGCAAGGTTTTTTAAAAGGGCTCCTTGAAAAGACCGTTTGCCAGAATGGGGCTGGCATATTGGGAAGACTTAAATCACTATCACTTTCAATTTAGGCTCCCAGTAATTGAGCCACATATTCCACCGACGGGTAGCATCTGTCAGTGGCCAGCTTCACTTTGGTGCTGTGTGCTTTTAGTCCTAATGATCTAGTCAACAACAGGTACTTAACCCCTATACAAGTTACCACATAGTGATTTTTCCTGTAACTATTATTTACCAAGCAAGCTTTGGTAGAAGAAAAACACACACCTTACATTTCCCCCTGACTCAATCACTCTGTCCTGTGCTCTATCCATTTTACGGCTGAGTGTGGAAAGGCCCTCTAGAGATGAAAAGCTCCATCAATTTCACTCATCGTCTGGCAAGGTCAATTTATTTCAGCACACAGTCCATCATCAGATAGGAATCAATTGACACATTGCCTAGCATATCCAACCCAAGGTGGGTTATTACAGCTTCTGCGATTGTCAGCTCTTTTCCACAGCTATTCTTCACATGTCTAGGCTTTTGTGTTTAGTTTTTTCTTTGCTGGCATTGTTTATGATTTTCTATATTTACTTGTTCATAATTTGGAATTAATTTCCTATTTGATGGGACATTGTTACAATCACAGGGTTCCGTGTAACAGCTTGTCGCAAAATATGCGACTGTGACACAATAATGTGTTGTTTTTTTATACATTTCTCCACTATAATCCCAATTAATAGGATGCGGTGGTATCTGAGGTAAGATGTTGTTTTATTGTTCCACTAATCCTCTTCATTTATCTGTGAGAAACCTCAATGCTGAGGGTTTGGGATTGAATTTTCATGGTCTCAAATACCTCCAAAAAGTGCTTGGCAAAGAACTCACCCCCGATTCAGCAAACAGTGGCACAGGCCTAAGGGGCTGTTATAGAGCACAACGGCAGCTAATAACACAGTGCCAAGCTAATAAGATGGGCAACAAATGAATGGTTCAGTCCAAGCTCCTTTTCTCTCTTGTTCACTCTTCCCCCGCTGATAAAACATGTATGAAAGTGTTTTTGAGCTGCTATCTAGTGGCACCCTAGACTTTTCCCCCAGCGAGAGCTAATGCATTAGTTCCCATTTGAAGACTGTTTTGAAATGGAGATTGGTAATGGGACGAGAGGCCCCCGCCATGATCACATTTGGACTGCTGGGGCCTCAGCCGGGCCTGGTGATTTGTGGGGCCATGGCTCCAGTCGGGAGTTCAAGCCTCTCTCTCTCTCTCTCTCTCTCTCTCTCTCTCTCTCCCTCTCTCTCTCTGCGGGGGTTAGAAAACCCTGACGAGAGCCATCTGATCTGTGAACTGAGAGAGATAACACCAAGTCAAGGGCTTTGGCTATGGATCCCTATCACAGCACTCTTTGTAGACTGCACGTTGTTTTGACCACCTAAAAAGGCTAGTAGCGTACATCCTTCCATGTTGCCATCTTTATTTAGCCCTCAATGTCAACAGAGCAGCAGCTGACAGAAACCAGGCCAGTCAGCGGTTAAGGAGCTGACTTGGAAACAGCTAAATGGTGTGAATTCCAGACCCTGGTGACAAAGTGCTGTCTAATGTCTTTGCACCTCTGGACCTATGACAAATATTCCGGCTGTCTCACACCACCACCAGTATGGCTGAGCAAGGGGCCCAGCCAATGCAGCATAGGAGAAAGAGTATAAAGTAAATCACTCACAGAGGAACCTCAGAGCTCGATTTGAGAAAGGGAGGAGTAGGAGAAAATGAAGGGAGATGGAAAAGGAGGAGGTCCAGCACAGCCACCAGCCAAAATAAGTTTTCCACTTTGATTCAATTTTGAGAATTTTTCCAGCCTTTAGTGGAACCTCACAATCTCCCACACTGGCCATATTATGTACACAAGCCATAAAAAATGAATAACATTTATGCAGCTGGGTGCATCTGGCAGTGATAGTCCACTCATTCAGGGACCCACAGGATGGCACCATGCCGCCACGCCACCCTCTCTGTTCTATGTATGGGAACTAGACACGAGAAGACTTAGGGGAAGGGTGGGTGGTGTAAAGGGAGGCTTTCAAATGCTTCGCATGAGCTTAAAATAATAAAAAGATCTCAAAGCAAATGGAGGCCATGGTTCCTCCAATTTGGCACGGCCAACGCACATGATTAGCCATAGAGACGTTAATCAAAAGTGGCTCAGTATTTGAAGGGGCGGTGAGAGGCACTGCCAGCTGGTGACAACATGGCTTGTGTGCACAGGCCAAGAGTGAAGTTTATTTGAATATGGATCTTGCCGTGACCGTATTTCTCCAGAGCTCAGTTAGCAGAGCGTTCCTTGGCTCATCACTGGGATCGCCTCAGAGCCGCTTGGCATCCAGGAAGGCGGAAGTTTTTCCAAGCCACAGAATGAAAATTACAATTTAGTCCATCCCCTCTGGTGGTGTGGGCATATTCATAAGCATTTATTCAGTTTGACGCTGGCAGAGACGCAACACCTATTTCTTGGCGTTCATGTGTGAGGATTTCCTTTCCAATGTGAAATTATGAAATTGACAAAAAGGTTGTTTTCACAGCCTTTGAATTAATAACACGTTTAAAAATAAAACATCCTATCTTTCCACATACAACCATGATAGAACTCTACTGAAACACGGAGCTTAAATATTAAACTGTCAGTGTTCCCTTAGAGCCAGGACTCAAGTTGGAATATGACCACCAGTAACAGCACAGCATCTGGTTTTCAGCTTTTGGCGTGTTTTTTATTTGATTTGATTCAATAATTAACCAGCTAATTGAACAATGTTTTTTAGCTGGTTGATAGGGTTAGGGTACTGTTTGGTTAGAGGAAGTTAACAGATACAGTTACTTATAGTATAAGGACTCTTTATTCAATTCAAAATGTTCTGGATATGCCTCTATATATACTTGGTTAAATGTATTTGGTATCACAGATGCTAAAGCTATGCTTTTAACAATGTGAATATAGGAAAAAATCAATAGCAAATGATCTTGGGTTGGGCCACATTTCAGTTAGCAGTAAGGGGATACTGTGCAGGATTCTATATGATAATCAAAAGATGTTAACATCTCATGTACACATTGGATGCAGTAAGATCATATTTCACCACAACAAGCATAATCAAAAACAGGAACAGCTTCTGAAACCGCAGATCAAGGGAGCAGCAGGAAAAGTCTGGATGAAGTAGCTGAACAAATAATACGAGTGGAATGCATGAGTTAACTTCAATGTTAGGTGGCTTAGGAGTTAGCTATAACACATTTTTACTAACTAAGCTTTTAAAGTTAACATTTTGATATTGGCCTCTTACCTTTAATAACTAGTCATTAATGATGAGTCAGTAACTTTGATATTCAGTTCAATAATTTCTGTCACTGAAATAAGCATAATTGTAACTTGCACAGTAAAACAAAGTGGTGAAATTATTCTATTGCAGTTTACAATTTCATCTGATAGTGAATAATATTCCAAACTCACAAGCAGCTTTGTAAGCTCTAGGTTGTCCAGGATTAATAATCGATGAATGCTGTAAAGGCCATATCATTTTAAGCTCCATAATGATAATATGTGGATAAGCAACATTTTTGTTCTGGAAAATTAATTTTGCTAAGATTTCATTTTACCACACTTACTTGCTTCTCTGAGGAAGACCTGAAGATGTTAAGATGAAAAGTCTACATTGTCCTGATGTTAATAGAAAATTGAACTGCAGGTCACATGTGGCCAGGAAAGTTATGTCAACAACAACAAATCCATATGTTTATTCATACAATGTTTGTGTGTAACATACTGTTACTCAGTGTGGCATCACTATAACAGGGAGACAGTATTAAAGGCAGTTCACTGCCCCTGAACATGTGAATAACACATGAAACAATCAAAATAAGCTTCTAATACACTACATCTGCAGTTACTATTGTATGAAATTCTTTTTTTTTCCAGTTCGATACTGTGTTAGGGCACTGAGATTCCCTGCGTGAGGTTGTTTTCTTGATACATGTTGGATGGAGTCTTATTGCTTCTTTCAGCACAGGAAGGTCCACACTGCTGTACACAGAATGGCCACTGGTTTTAGACTGCATTTATGTCATCGAGTTATAACCCTCACTCACCAAAATACCAAAGGCGGCCATAATACGGTGGAAAAGGGCAGGAGGATCATATTATTTATTAGACTGGCTGCGACAGGGCTTCTCAGCATTCCTGGTCTGGCCTGCCTCCCATGCTTATTTGGAAATTCGTCTGGCAGCAAACAAGCTTTGAAAGGCTCTTATCTGCTATCTGGGCAGGAGTTCCATGCACCAAGATAAGGAACCTATCTTATCTCACTGTGTTCGTTAATGTCGCAGCTTAAGGGCCTTGTTCTTCCACTTGCAATGGGGCTTGCAGAGCGGATTGTTTGCAGATTAGTCAACACAGGCCTCTGGAGGTTTTGGAGCACATTCAAAATGCTTGTCTTGTCCCGCAGACGTTCTTGTATGTGCACATTGGAGTGTTGGCCGCCTCCCGCTTTCCTGTGTCAAATGGCACTAGTTCCACACAATGGTTGGTAGGCATCATTACACACAGTGAAATCTACAGTAATACTTATCACATCAGAGAAGCCAGTCGTGCAAGCCTAAACAAAAATGTGCATGATAGCCACCCGAGTCCTACTATGTTGTTCAGTGGTTTGGGGATGACTTGTTATTATTCTGTTGCTGAATAACTCAGAGCCAGTGAGTAATATGAGAGCAATCAGTGATACAATTTGAAACAACATCTATTTGAGCTTATCAACCTATCAAAACATTCAGCCTGCAATATTTCATATATTTTGCCCGGTCTGTGTGGCCAGATTCATGATCATCCCTTTGTGACACAAGAGACCAGGCAAAGCTCCATTGACTTCAGCCATCTGGCTATCTCACACAACCCTTGGCTACACAGTGGCTCACTCAGCGATTGATTGGGGTGTTGAAGGCCAGCTATTTAACACATCAGAACAACAAGTACTGCTATCAAGCTGGCCCTTCTTATGCCTCGTTTCTGTGCCGCCCAAGAATGTCTCTTATCTCTTCCCTTCTGCTTGTTGGTTTAAACCAGACAGCATATGCCCACATTCTCCATGAAATACACCGCTGTGCCGTTGGTGCAACCCTGACAGACACACAGCTTGCAACAGTGGGCCGATGGGGGATTCAACCCTTGTGCTGGTTTGGTTAGAAGTGGGCTTTTAAAAAAAATTAATCTGCAGAGGAATGTAAC
This sequence comes from Gadopsis marmoratus, assembly GCA_036023855.1. NCBI lineage: Eukaryota > Metazoa > Chordata > Actinopteri > Centrarchiformes > Percichthyidae > Gadopsis > Gadopsis marmoratus. Next base: position 31,880 of record JAVQJF010080913.1, on the reverse strand, counting down.
ACCACAAAATAAGGCATTTTTCATCCCAACATGCTCTCCTTTGTTGCGCCGAAAGACTGACAGCTGAAAATAAGGCCCTGTGTTCCATATCATTAAATCCCGCTCTCTCACCTGATTACATTCTTATTAGTGCCACCATTCTTCTCCCATTATTGTTACTGCCAGTGAAACAGGCCTGATAACGTGCACTCACTCACCAGATGCACAACCTGCTCATTCCCATCTCTGATTCTTTGTTGACGCTGAATGGTTTTTAAATGAAAAGTGCAAGTGCGTTGTAATTATAATTCTGGGGGTATTATGAAATCAAATATCACAATGAATGTAATTTTATTTGCTTGTAATCTCTCTCACCCAGGCTAATAGGCGTTTTTCAAAGGGCACGCTCGGGGGGTTTAAACAGGCGGACCATCTCTAAATAGAATGGCTGCTCTGCTCTCTTGCTCTCCAGCTCTATTCTTTTGTCTCTGATATGCAGGCAAAGAGCTTGACAGTCGGGGAGATGTGGGAGATTTGTCGGCCTGTGATCTCCCTGCTTCTCTGACAAATGAGCGCCTTTGGCAGGGCTGTTGGAGGTACGGCTTCTCTGCCCTGCTGGAATCCTGATGAGACTACTCTGGAGCTGCTGGTAATGAAGTCAGGGCACAGAACCAAACTGCTGCCAGAAATGACCTTAAATCTACACACATACAACAGGTCATTTGGCATGCGATGACTCAAAGTGTGCATGTACACCTTTGTGCTATTACATCCAGCACATTTTTCAGTGAGATGCTGCAAAAATAGACCAAAACACACAATTTAATTCCTCATAGCAATGCATTCGTCACATTCTTACTAAGAAGAACTAAAAATACTAATTCTATAATCTATGCTGCTTGGTAAATAGCTTACACTGTATATTTCCCAGCAATCAGTGATGGCTGATGTTTTATCTGCATTCATATTTGACTAGTAGGGTAATTTAGGATGCAGTCACTATCCCATCAATCTTCATTACATTGGACTCAACTGCTCCACCAAGCACACAATTGCTTGACATTGATTTTGCTGAGTTTTTCGGTCCGTATAATTCCTCACACAGCGTATGGTATGGTAAAGATCTCTCCGTCTGCTGTGTGTGCAAAGTAAGATGTTAACAAATTATGACCTAAAAATTTGAACCCCCTCAGGATAAGTGTCCTCATTTCAGCCCCACAATGAGCAGGAAATATCTGATATTGATTCTGGACGTTCCCATTCCACACTGAGGAATTTCAAAACCATGCTCACTCAATGTAATCCAACATGGTTGCCTTTGATTTCCTTAAGGGGGGCTGAGTAATGATTCATAGGAAGAACAAGCACTACCCCTTGTGGCCCAGTTGGCCCAGTGCAGCATGGGTAAATGGCACCTCCAGCTGCTTCTGGGCCCCTCCTGATAAGTTAACCTTGTGATAACATGCTAATGCCTGATTAATGTTGCCGTAATTAGACACAGCTTTTCACACTCAGTTAAGAGGACATCCTCCAGCAATTAGCCCGAGCCGGAGAGAGATAATTTCAGAGAGCACAGCAGAATCACGTTCCTCAGCTCGCCTCCATTCCCACTTGGCAACTTTAAGGTTTATTTTCTCATTATTTCATTTAATTACTCGTTTGATGTTTTATACAGCTGCCACAAGTAATCTTTGATCCAATTAGGAAATGCTGATTGACAACGTGGGTGTGGGATTCAATAAGCTGCATTCAATTTGCCATTGTGACCTTATCAGAGGATCTGCAGAGGATTTGGTTCAGTCAACACTGAATGCCAACTAAAAACATAATTGTTTCCTTTAAGAATATATTGTGCATGGACGGCACCCCTTCGTGTGTGTGTATAGCTGTGTGCGTGTGCGTGTGCGTGCATGTGTGACGCAGCATGTGTTTGTGTTTTCCTCACCAGACATCTAACAATGAGGAATGAATGCATTAGTGAGGAGAGGCCCCCGTACTCACCAGCCTCCACACTGCCCATTAATAATGGACTGCCGGGAAATAGATGGGGGTTTGCGGAGATTAGTCCTGCATTAATGACTTGCTTGCTGTTTCTATTAGAGAAAAATGTTGGTCTTTCTTAAACAAGAAAGATCAGCCCACTTGTAACTGGACTATAAAATCCTATATCAAAAATGCCAGTGGTCGCACAAGGCAAGCTGTGTAATAGCTTTTCAATGTGAACAGTGACCAAAACTGGTGGGATTCACCATACATGTGAACATGGTGAATGCAGCTAATATGAAATGGAGAGAGGTTTTGTGTTATTGCAACAACTCAAATCACACCGTGACAAACATTTGAACCTGCAATAACTGATTTTGTTGGCCACTTGGGGGCAGTAGAAAGAAATTATGAACACAACTTACAGTATTATTGCTTTCCAAGTTGATATGTTGAACTTGCTTTGTACACATCCAGTGGTTATGGAACAACATTATCATTAATTTGAAGTCATGCAAATATAAGTCCAAAATTCAGTGTCTTTTAGCTCCTGAGGGAAACATTTGGTTCTTCAGCTGCTAAATGCTCAACTATGTTCTAGTTGCTAGTTGCCTGCTGCAGCCAAAAATTACACTATGAGAAGAAGCGTGAGAGTGAACTAAAACAGTAAAGTTGCAGGCAGCTAAACAATGAGCTGAATCTCTGCAAAGCTGAGGGGAGCTGCAGATGATGTCTCAGATTATATTAATTATAGCCATTAAAATAATTGTATGTCTACAAATGAGTGACTTTGAGGTTTATTAGCATTTAAAAATGCTACTGACATATGACATACATTACAAAATGAGGATATATAAAGATATGGAGCATAGCATTAGTTCAGGAAGTATTTTCATTAGCTGATTGGCATCATCTGATTCATTCATGTGTCACAATCACTGGCTCATTCATCAGCTGTGTGGCTATCAGCTGACTAGGAACATCCAATCATATTTCTGCAACTGTATCGCGCAGCCATTATAACTTGACACTTCTCACTATTACTCATTTGAATGCTGTTTGCTGGTGCAGCTCCTTCCACCACTGCAACCTCCTCTGACTATATTTTGGGTATTTTTGATTCAACTCACTGCCTTTGATTACAACCTACATACAGAAGACAAAAGAAGAAGAGGGTGAAATTTACTTTCATGTAATTTCCTCTGTCACAGTCTGAGAGGAACTTGATTAACCACAACGTCAAGAACAGGAGAGACCGTAGGGGAGGTGAGACTGCCTCGAAAACATCCTCGACCCAAAAAAGAAGCCAAGACTGGGATGGATAAGAAGACACCTGTGGTGTTTAAAGAGAGGACAGCTGTCTCACCAACTTCAACCTTCCTGACAAAGAAGGCTGATTAAGAAGTCACTGAATTGTGTTTGTGGAGAGGTCAGTCTCCTTTTAAGAGGGGGAAAGAAGCTGAGGCCGCCTCCATTCATATGTTACAGGATACAAATGTAGTGTTTTTTTCTGCTTTTTCAAAACATAGTTTGACACAATATGACATTTTGAATATAGAAATACAAATTACACTAGTAAAATGTGTAAAAATAATATTCACTACCTCCTAAAATAGATTACTCAAAGCTAAAATTAACATAATAATGCGACTTCTAGTTATACAGTTACAAATGCAAAGAAGCCATCTTAATATTTTAGAAGTAAGAGGAAGAACACCAGCTAATGCTTTATTGATAACAGCCTCAAGTTGTAGTTAAAACTAAAATAGTTGGACATTGTTTTAAAAAAAGGTTTTGTTTAATCATTATGAATGTTACTAATATTAAAAGGATGTAAGTTGAACTAGTCTCTTTTGGTATATTTGTCTTCAGGTGAAAGTGCTGAGAAGCCGAGTGTGACTGTCACCTTCCTCACTCGGCTCCTCAGACACTGCCAGAGGGAGTTTGAATAAAATCACAGCAAGGATGCAAACTTTCAGGAGAGGGAATTACCAGCAGCTGTTAGTGTAAGAAATGTGTTATTTCTGTGTGACTATCTAAACCAAATCGGTTTTTGGGGGAGAGTAAAGTGAAAATAACACAATCGCACCCCTCTGCACGCTGATTTTGATGAATATTATATTTTATAAATTACTTTGAATGTTTTGCTTTTCATTTTGAAATACATTTTTTTTTGTTTTGAAAGATCTTTTGAATTTATGGCATTTCTTGTTCATCTTCATACATTTTTACATTCAAGTGCATGGCGTGCATAGAGAATGTCCCTTTGTCGTCTATAAAATAATCTCACCACAAGGTCCATAATGAAACTTCTCTGGAGCATATGACACGTTCTTCCTGGACTTGCCCAGCTGTCATGAAATTGCAAATGTTACAATTATTTTTAATTTTTACTAAAGGACCTTTCATCCATGTTGGCCAGAAGCAAGAAGCTGAAGCAGTGCATCAGCTCAGCTGCTCTGAAGGCCAGGAAAGGCATGAAGACAGCAATGTGGTTGTCTGGACAACACTGTCTCCTGTGCTCCTGCTGGATGACCCTTGACTGAGGAGGAGATGGAGGCAGCTGCTGAGGAAATAATCATCAATTTATGCAACAGTGACATTAGCAGAAATGCGTATGGTGGATCTGAGCAGCACTTCACAGCTGTCGGTCTTTGTGAGAAATGGTGTGGTCACACCACTGGAGGGCACGCACGGGCCTGTCGCTCCACAACCTGCATGTGGCAGGGATGCTGCCCACCCTGCAGGACCTGATGGGGTCTGCAGGAAATTCTTCATGCTGCAAAGTACATCGAGGCAGATCATACCTGAAATCTGGCTACACCTAGAAGAGATAATCAAACCAGAGATGTGTGAGAGAGTCGAGAGCTGTTGGACCTCGTGAAAGCCTTTATACTTTGTTGACGAAGCATGGAAAATAAAAGTATAAATACAGAGGCAGTACACACCATACAGACTGCTATAACAGGTTATATTGCCTTGACTCAAAGTAAGCCATAGTGTCAAAATGCTTTAAAGTGCCTTTTGTGTGCAAAATTCTTGCTGAATGCAGGTGCATTTGTGCATGCATCTGACTGAATGTAACAAACGTGTATACTGTACCCCATGACATTAAACTGGTGTCCTTATGGTTATTATACTCCAAACACACTTTGTTTTATTATAAAGCCTTGATACAATAGTAGACATGTGTGCATGCATTTGAGTCACCAAATATCTACGTGTCAGGGCAGAGACCTTTTGTTTTGTTTTTTTTTTGTTTTGTTTTCCTGAAATTCAGCATGGTTGGGCTGTATTAGCCCTACCAGCGAACGGAGTCGGTTTCGTTCTGAGGATGTCAGCGAACATCCCCAAACTGCCCCTCCTCCATCAGCTGATGACGGTATATAATGTCAACTCTGAGGCTGGCAGGAAGTGCATCTTGCGCCTAGCTGGATCATGAAGAGGAGGAGGAGAAGCTGTCTTATACAAAGCGATCGGGCCAACAAACTGCGCGTTTGACGGTAAAGTAGCCGTTTCAGACATGAGAGAGAAGTATGACGTTACGGGCATTTCTGGACGTTGCAGCGCGCTTCCTGGTTTTCCTCGGATACACCAGTATGGCTGGGCGCTAATGTTAGCGGTCGCTTTAGCTTAAGTGTTATTATTGGACGAAGTTGCGTGTGTTCACGTTGGGTGTGTGTTATCCCGCAGCACTGTGGGACATTCTGTCAAATTCATAGCCGACGGTTTAAATGACTTTACGTTTTTCCAGCTTGTTGCACAACAAAGCGAATAAGGCTAAGTAGCTAGTAAGCTGAGACAAGCCAAGCTAGGTCCTGTTAGCAAGAATAGTCCCCAGTCGGTTCCGTGCCAAACTTGTTGAGAAACTCTGTTAGGTGAATGTAGCCTCGCTCATTTGGCAAGGTGCATATCTATCCCGACGTTTCTCGTAGTCTTTTATGAATCGATACAAGTTCACTCGTGAATTCGGCGCACGTAAAACACAAACTCGTGACGCACTACTCAAAATGTTGGAAGTTATGTGGTGAAGAGAACCGTGGGACACAGTTCAAGTGGGGAGAACTTTGGGGGGGGGGGGGGGAATAAAGTGCAAGTTGGTATTTTGGCTGAACACCGAAAATAAATTTTTAAAAGACTGTTTATATCATGGTTTTATGAAGGTATGTCTGCTGAGAACGTAAGTGTCTTTAAATGTCAGATTTATATCCGAATTTGGCGTCTGACGTGTGTGTGTCCACCAAAAAACGTGGTGATTAATTTCACTTTCTCTTGGCTACCATGTGCCTAATAGGCTATAAAACAATGCAACTTGTTTTCTCCCGGTCTTTCCATCTAGAAAAGACAGCGTGAGATGGACAGCTGTAGAAGAGCTCGGCCATGGGGAAAGCTGGTCAAGGTGGACTCCAGTGAAACTGTCCTGCTTTTCAACAGGGAATGCACAATTGGCAGGAAAAAAGGTAGGTTAGATTCTGTATGTTATGGAATGAACAACGAAGATTTGTCTTCTCCTTAAATCTTATTTCATGAAACTCCTGCTTTCTTCTTCTTTCTGTCCTGTTAAAAGTGGTGATACCTGTTAACAAAAGACAGTCCTGTCTGTAGCATAGACATTGCTGTCTGGAGCCTTTTTTTTTTTTTTTTGTAAAACCTCTCTTGAAAACACAAAGCCTTCTTTAGTCCACCAAACTTAGACAACCCCTTGTGACGATAACAAAAGGCGTCCATTGAGAACATGTGTGCAGAATATTAAGTAGTTTCTTTTTTGTATGGGTTTTGCTTAAGAGAAGTTTAGGCCTATCTTTCCCCCTGTGTCTGCTTTGTTGTCGATCTTTTGGGGAGTGCTTTTTTTAAATTTAAAAAAATATTTTTTGCAATGTAAAGCGACTTGCCTTAATTGAGTAGCTTATGTCTGGGCAATAAATGGCATTTTAAAAAAAATGCCATGGCAAGATTAATGTTAATAGTAAGAGATTGAATTTTAAAGGTATTTATTTTGCAAGAGGGGCTGAAGATGGACTAGAATTATAGTGCCATAACTGTCAGTTATTTTGGAATGGTCAGGGGGGGGATAAATTAACATGAAAACACACAATGTCATACGCTTAAACAGATCCATATGTTGCTAATTATCGACTGCCCCCCCCCCCCCCCCAAAAGGCACTAAAAAGCAGAAAAATGAATTTGCATAGGCTCTGTCTTGGCCAGCCAAAGTAAACTGTAATATGTTTATTCTGTGTTCTCATGGTGGTGTTTTATCATATTGTTGCCAGGATGTTATCTGTCCTTTCCAGCCAACAAACTGGTCTCAGGGGAGCACTGCAAGATTGTGCAAGATGAAAGCTCAGGGCTGGTGTGGCTCGAAGACATGAGGTACTGTAGCACCATTAGTCTCACAGAACAGCACCACATACATGGGCCTTGATACAGATGGACACAAATTGAATTAGAGATATGATACTCAACTTTGGCTATCGGAAAGAAACAATATTGCTATTAAATAATAGACTTTGACTAACATTAAAATCCCCTTGGGGCACCACTTGAAAAGGATAGCCAAATAATTCAACCTCAGTCTAAAGGTTGCTACGGTACTTGACTCGTGTACAGAGACCTTAATACTTAATACACACAAACCATAGTAATCAAGTTCTTTATAAATGAAAAGTTTATTATAAATTAAAGGTTTATTAAACTACTACCTACGCACACAACTATAACTACTAGACATGCAAATGAATGAATAAATGCAACCACGAATGAATCCAATGAATAATTAATATATTTATGAATTAAATAATGACTACGGCAGACAATGCATGAAAAGGGGATCATTTTATACCTAATGATGCAGTGAATGATTATTTTGGCAAGCTGTGTTAACCTGTGTAAACCCAAGAAACCACTAAGTGGATAAAACGTTAATATTAACCAGTGAAATCTCCTTAATGCATCGTTCAGCAGCTGAGAGGTTATTGGGAAGTAGTGAAATACTCTGATTCTTTAAAATGATTATTAAAGGGAGATTCTAGTCTTGATCTAATGCTAAATTACTTTTGCTAATCTATAGCATCAACCCCAATATCGCAGGGAAAGTAAAGTTTCACCTGGCGCTTCAGATAGCCAGGAGAGAGGTTGCTCTGGAAGCGAGGCGTTTCTCCTGCAGCCCCGTTCTGGAGCTTTTGGGCGTCCTCGGGTGAGCTCGTCCCATGTAGCGATTCGGCTTGAATCAGAGGTTTCTCTCTGTCAGCAGGCAGAGGAACAATGCAATTTATTTTCACGCACCCCCATTTGGCTGGGGTGTGCAGGATTCAGATTTTCTTCAGTTTGAACTTTTGTGGCGTTAGAACACAGAGGTGGAACTTTCTGTGCGAATTGGATACCACTGACGGGCAATCTTCTGGGCCTTCTCTGTATAGGTCAGGCTTTAAAGGACAGAGCCATGTGTAGATCTCCACACGAATGCGCCAGTGGCACGCTTGTCTGGGATGAGCCAGATAATGTCAATCAATCCGAGTCAAAGGCATAAGAGAAGAGTGATCTTTGGGTGTCATCTTGTTTTGTAGCCTTCTGTAAAAGGGGCGGCGATGTCCGACATCAACGCCGTGAAAATTTACTCCACCCACACTAGATCTATTCTATGTTTACCTTTTTTTGTTACAATTTATTTTCTAAAGAATTCATTTAGGTAACACAGATCACATGTCTACCTACAAAAAGTGGTCCAAGGAAGGAGAACCGGTGACAGCGTCACGTGGGGCCAAGGCTGATGGATGCGCGTGGGGAGCGAAGGCTGGCCTGTGTGGTCTAATCCAACAGAAGAGCTTCTGTAGCTCAGATTGCTGAAAAAGTGAATGCTGGTTCTGATAGAAAGGTGTCAGAACACACAGAGCATCGCAGTTTGTTGCATATGGGGCTGTTTAGCTGCAGACCGGTGAGGTCTGTCACAATGTTATGGCTGATCGGTGTAAACCCATGCACATACATCTTTATGTATATCTACATATGGCTCTTGATGGGTACATCAGATTAAATGAGTAAAATAGAATTACTATTGGTCTTCCACATCTGATGTCTGCTACAGGAATGTGCACTCGGTCTATATCGGGCATTTCAAATTAAATCTTATTTCATTACAAGCTATGATCAGTTTACTTATGTAAAAGCCTAGTCTCATTTATGGTGTCGTTAGCTATTAAACGAAACCAGAAATCCCATCTTTTATCTTTTTTCGTGGATTAGAGGATAGGTGTAAAGGTGCATTTCAATTTCCATGTTGACCAAAATCAGCATGTTAACCAAGCCTCTGAAAGGTACTGAAGTTTAAGCAAGGCATATTAATGTGTATACATTTAATTCAGTATGGAAAAGTCAGTCCCTTTGTTCTTGTGTCAAGAGTTCAGAGTCTTGAGTCTTCAGCCCATATGCTGGAATGTGGGAGTGTTAGGCTAGTTTACTACAGGCCTGTTGTAAATTGGGCAATTGTTACTTAGGGATGACATTACGGGCAAGCGGAGTCCTGGGGGCTCATGATTTATGGCCAGGAGGTCATGGTGATAACATGATGTTCTGGGAAACGTCATCCTTGAGTCTTACTTGTTTCATGGCTGAGACCATGGCTCCCACATTTTATCACACTACAGTACGGTGTGCTCAATATTCACCCATCGTTGAAACTGCAGTACAAAATTGGAGCACATCTCATCAAATCTTGTGTTTGTTTCTTGATGGACTTGGCTGATGTAAGTTCTGTGGGGAACTATCGATTAGAAATTAACTTAAACTAACCATATGTTTAAAAAAATGTAACTGTTTGAAAGGAAGACTATCCTTGTATTTTTAAAGGTGTTTTAGTGTGTACTTCTGTTTAATTTGATACCTGTCCTTTTCATAAAGCGAACCCATGACACTCGACAGTGACGCATCTGATTGCATATTTGTGTGTCTGTAGCACTAATGGCACGGTGATCAACATGTCCAAACTGGTCAAGAAGCAAACTCACATGCTGCAGAACGGCGATGTCATCTACTTTGTATACAGGAAAAGTGAGCCAGAACAAAGTGAGTTGTTTGTTTTTTGTTAGCCATGAGAATAATGTTCGTATGAATTGATGAGGGAAGACTGACATCATCTTTGCTTGTCATCCTGTAGACATCGCCTACGTCTACCACTCAATCAATATGGAGCAAGCTATTCCACAACATGGTTATGGTAAGTAGTCTGGTAATTTCCCCCCTCCTGTTGAATGGGATCACTTTTATCCCACAGCGATGTTGTGCTTCACTTATCACTCCCACGCTGTATGTAAACATCAGGCATGGAGAGGTCAGCCCACAGTCCTGCTCCTGCTCAGCCTTCAGAGATGTCCCTCTCTGTGGAGCCTGTAATGCTCACAAAGGTGCCTCGTGATCCGACTCAGGAGGAACCTCAGCCCTCCACCTCCGCTTCCCACTTCTGTATTGGGAGCCCTACCACTTCTGGTCCCATGGCAACCACAGCCTGTCCTGCTACTGGTAGGTTCTCTGTCAACACGATGCTGAAGATTCTGGCAATTAAACCCCTGTAAACCATTACATGCTGTCTTTACGCTTTGGTTTTTGGACAAAGCCGAGCTAGCTGTTTTCAGTCTTTATGCTAAGCTAAGCTAGCCATCTCCTGGCTATAGCTTTATATTAAATGGACAGATGAAGAGTGCTATCAATCTTCTCTGCAAGAAAGCACATAAGCATATTTCCCAAAATGTCAAACTATTCCTTTTAAAGGCTATGTTGTATTGAACCCATAAGGGGGGGGAAGTATTTATTAAAATATAATAATACTGTAACAAGAAAGTGACCCTGAGTGCCTTTTTTTTTTTTTGAGTACATAGCGGTAATGGTGTGGGACTAGTTGCACCTGAAAGTTCAACATGGAAGATGAAGAATAAAAAAAATAAGCCATTTGGATTAGCCACGTGGAATGTTCGTAATGCCTTCAACGTTCTAGTACCTTTTCTGGGGATAGTAATTGTTCGCGCAGCAGTACTTTGTACTTCAGGCACACAAAACAATGTCAGCTAGTGTGGTCAGATTCACAAAGACAGACTCTATGCTCTTCTTTTAAAATAACTTCCTGACCACAGCCATTGATGGAAACGGACCTGCTGATGTTAAAGTCAGCTGATCAATACCCAACAACTAACTTTAACTCGGACCATATTGGGCAGAGCTTGTCCAACTGGCAATCAGCTCTGTCTGCTCTCTTCTGCTTTTTCCTCCCAACATCCCCACCTGCCTGTGATTTAAGTAAGTGAGCCTTTACCCAACGGTTAAAAACTCAGTTTTCTTCAATTTTCACAATAGGGACATACTGCTCTGACCAATTACCCTCGAAGCCACCTGTGGTTTGTTTAACTAAGCTGAATTGGGTCCTGACGCGACTCATGTCTTTGTCATTGTAGTTACTAGATGATGGAGTAAGTGTCCTTTTGTTAAAAAGGCACCTCTTGTAGTAGCACCTCTGCTCCTTTTCTCCAAAGGCCAAACCCCTCCTACACCCAAGAAGTAGCTCCTTTTGTGGAACCGACTCCACAGTGGAGCCGTTAGCATCCCCCACATTCCCGTCTGTTATGATGTACACCACAGTGCAAAATTGTTAATATTTTGCTTTGACACACTTTTATCACATTAAGATGCTATCATGCAAGATATGACACATCCGTTATCTAAACTTTTTCAACTAAATTCTTCCATAATCTATGTACATCAAAACAAGCAGTTTGACATATTAACAACAGCATTTGACCCAGACCTGTTCCTCCATCTTATCAGGCCAAGCTGAAGATTCTGCCCCAGCACAGGAGAAAGACCTGGACAACATGGAGCCAGAAAGCAAGAGGAGGAAAACTGACGGTGTGTTTTCATTTTACTTGGAGATAAACCTGTTTTCCTTGATTCCTTACACATTTTCCTGACCTTGAAATTTGCTGTGGTATATTTTATTTTTTTCCCAGAGTGTGCGGTGCACAGATTCAAATAATGCTTTTGATATATGCTAATTAAACATTCCCCAGCCAGTCGTTGCATTCAAATCGGCGTCAAATAATACAGTTTAATGTTCTTAAAGCAGGATCGTCAGTATGGAGTCTGCCTTTTTTATTTTTATTTTTTTAAATGACCTGGTTTTTTTTTTTTTTTTTTTTTTTTATTTTTTTAAAGTATCTGTTAATATGGAATGAAAAGCTTCTCCTTTGTCCATTAACTCCCTGCCAGAGTGCAGTGGCATTACACATGGTTGTCCACCATGTTTACCTTCATTAAATTGCATGCAAATGACACAGACTGCTTGGTTACAACTTGGTATTCTGCCTGTCTATGCGCAAAACGGCAGATTACCAGAGCTCATTAATTCAGTCCGTTGTGACCTCCTTTCCATACATATTCCACTTCAGCCAGCCTCTTGGCGCTGCAGCACATATACGTGAACCAAAATGGCAGTGCGTGCTTGTAGACGCCCACACAGTCCGTGCGCCCAACACGATCCACTTTGCGCTGGTTCGTTGCACTTCAACAAATTAAATGGGGCCCTTTATGTCTTACCAGAGCTTTTGTTCCAACCCCCAAATCAGACAACTGCCAAGAACTCAGGCTCAGTGTAGCATGTAATATGCAGTTATTGTGTTTACAGATAAAGATTATGATTTGGGATTGCCACACACCTCCAGTACAGAAGTGGTCGGTTCAACTAAAGGAAGTCTTGGGAGTCTTTTGTGTAAACCGCCAGTGCAAGGGACTAAGGCAGACAAGATGGAGGAGACCCTGACATGTGTAATTTGCCAGGACCTGCTGCATGACTGTGTCAGGTAAGAACTCGCAGACTGTGGCATCTGCACACACATCCAAGGTTTGGGGCTTGAACCCTACTTTGTGGTCTTGTAAGGCACTTTGCGTGTCCACAAACGCAAAATAGTGTTTCATTCTACGTCTCCTGCTTTTGTTTTAGCTTGCAGCCTTGCATGCACGTCTTCTGCGCTGCCTGCTACTCGGGCTGGATGGAGCGTTCCTCTCTTTGCCCCACCTGCCGCTGCCCTGTGGAGCGGATTCGTAAGAATCACATCCTGAACAACTTGGTGGAGGCCTACCTCATCCAACACCCAGGTTTGAACAGATAAAGATAATTTTAATGGCATCTTTTCAATCATGTCAAAGTGGATGGGACAATGGCCTTGCATAAAAACACAATGGTAGAAAAATCTCAGAGCTCACAGCTGCATTTTACTGATATGATGGAGATTCAAAGAAAGAAAGAATGGCTTTCCAAAATGGTATACATTCCAAAAAAATATCATTAGATACCAACTTTGTTTGTTTGTGTCCCTTTCTGGCTCACAGAAAAGTGTCGCAGTGAGGAGGACCTGAAGAGCATGGACAGCCGTAACAAGATAACTCGGGACATGTTGCAGCCAAAAGTCGAGCGCTCTTTCTCTGATGAGGAGGGAAGTTCAGATTACCTCTTTGAGCTCTCTGACAACGACAGTGATTCCTCGGACATTAGGTAAAAGGTCTGGTTGTTTGTATTCGTTGGAGACCAGTGTTCATTTTGGCACTTGGTTCTGAATTAGTTTTAGTCTTTTGACAAAAATGTATATCTGTTGGCATGAAATTGTAGTCATTTAATTTTTGCTATTTTTAATTGCGTGCATTTTAAAATGTTTGTCTTTTGAGGCTACAGCTGTCATTGCCTTTTTTGAAGTCTACAGTTACCATGGTTACAAGTGTGGTTGGACTATGGTTATAAGACTTTGAAAACAATAGTTAACCATAATCAAATTGTCATTTACTTTTTATTTGTTGTCATATTTTTCATTTTCAAGGTTACTTATTTAGTTTTACACTCGTTTCCGTCATGAAAATTGTCAACTCATTTTTATGTATATTTTTTTTAAACTTATTTTTTTAATGGTCCGTTTTTGTTCACTATACTCCAGTTTCCTACGGTGTTCATTTAAACAACTATATGTTGCATCGGAAATCTGATCTGAAAGATTAAAATTCTGTTTAAGATGAGATGTGTAAATACGCCCATACATGTGCACAAAGTGTATGCACATACACTGTAAACACAAACCTTGACTTGGCTATGTCTTAAGAATTTCATGACAAGGAAAAGCCATCTGACCTTACCTCGTTTAGTGAACAACTTCTCCATTTAGTGATCTTTTGTGTTTATTTATTTTTGTCGTCAGTCAGCCTCTAGTGATGTGCAGACAGTGTCCTGGCTACAGGATGGAGGTCAGTCAGGTGCTGTTTGCTACAAGTTCAAACTACTGGCTCCCTGGTCTGCCAGCTCCACCTCCTATACCTCATCCAGCCAAACCAACAACGGAGGAGGCATCTGCAAAGCCCACAGGGGAGCAGCCCTCAACATCCTCTGATATCCCCTCAGGTGATTAAGAGTGAAGAATAGATGGGCAGATCAGTATCTTATAATCCTACACCGATCAGCCATAACTTTCTGACCACATTAACTTAAGGAAAACAAGATTTTAAGAGTTGAATGGCCACAATTTTGTACAATTTTAAACTTACACCAGTCTCCCATAACGTTACACTGACAGGTGAAGTGAAGAACATTGATTATCTTGTTACAATGGCACCTGTCAGTGGGGGTGCTATATTAGGCAGCAAGTGAACATTTTGTCCTCCCAAGTTGATGTGTTGAAGCAGGAAAAATGGGCAAGCGGAAGGATGTGAGCGACTTTGACAAGGGCCAGATTGTGACTGGGTCAGAGCATCTCCAAAACTGCAGCTCTTGTGGGGTGCTTGTTCCCGGTCTGCAGTGGTCAGTACCTACCAAAAGTGGCCCAAGGAAGGGAGAACCGGTGTGTGGTCCAATTCAACAGAAGAGCTTTTGTAGCTCAAACTACTGAAAAAGTTTATGCTGGTTCTGATAGAAAGGTGTCGGAACACACACAGCATCGCTGTTTGTTTCATATGGGGCTGTTTAGCCGCAGACCGGTCAGGGTGCCCATGTTGTCAAAGTTATGGCTGATTGGTGTCGTACCAAAAACAACATGCAAGAATTACATTGTATTCTGTAACTGGCTCCCGTCTACAACCATTTTCTGTTCCCATCCTGTCTGCAGCTCCTCAGGAGTACCGCTGCCCCCCTCGCAGCTGCCATCTCATCTGCACCTGCTGCCTTCAACCAATGCCAGACAGACGGGCCGAGCTTAACAGCCAGCAGGTTATTGCTCAACAATGTGAGTGGTCCCTCAACTCGTTAGTCGCTCTGCAGAACTGACTGGTTTATATTATCAATGCATTTTTGTCTCCTATATTAACTTTTCTATTTCACTGTAGTTGCATGTAAATTCTTAGTCTATTCAGTATAGACCTATTTAATATACATATTCTGAGGTATGCGATGCACGTAAAGTACAACTTTGCCAGCCACTTATATGTATGGATACATTATACACCTGGTATGCATGATGTTCTGTGTGTTGGCAGGTGTGCTGTGCCAGCGACCCTTCTGTCATATGTACTGGGGTTGCCAGAGGATTGGCTGTCAAGGCTGTCTTGCTCGATTCAGTGGTATGTATCTTTCAGCAAAACAGCCCCAGGGGGATCTCTCCACTGTTTGGCTTATTGCTGGGTAGTGGGCTTCGACCATTGTTGCATAGTAATAGGCCTTAATTGAAGGGCTGTACAGTGTCCAAATGCAACATCTGTAATTTTGAAGATTGTAAGTTCAAAATTAAAGCACTCCGTGTTTACCACAAACCTCTATTCTTAGTGGAGTGGAGAACTAATGAAACCTGTTCCTGCGTATTTGTGAGTTCAACATCTCACAGCGGTGTAGATTTTGGTGCTTTCCTTTTTTACAACAAGCACAGCATAGAGTCTAGATTCATTCCACAACATGTGCACATATAATAACTAAATGTGCATCATTTCTGAGGTATTTGACATTGAGTAGTAATAGTAAGTATAGGTAGTAATAATGTGATAACATGATGAGGTGAGATTAATGGCTCCATACACAGTTCAGCAGTATTGTAGGTTGAATCTGAGATAAACTTAGACTCTTGTATCTCTGTACCACAAAGATGCAGCTCAGGAATTCAAATTGGCAAACCTTAAAAAGAATCCTGTGCTGTGATGTACACTAGCTTCTCGGATATATATTTGCACTGCTAATTTATGTTTTATTTTTTTCTCAGAGCTCAATCTGACAGACAAAAGCCTGGATGGTGTTCTGAACAACAACAATTATGAATCGGAGATCCTCCAGGTAAGATGGACTACCCATATTTTAACTTTATCAACTAAAGCTTCTATCAGCAAACCAGCTCCATTTACAATCCATGCTATGAATGCAAGACATGTCCTCACCTACTGTCACATGCAATGTTAAGATGCTTTTTGTTTGTTTGTGTGTGTCCATCCACCAGAACTATCTGTCCTCCAAAGGAAAGTCATGGAGAGATCTGCTCCACGAGTGTTTGCAGGGCTTACAGCAGGGAAGCTATCTGACAGGTGAGCCTTCAGATCGAAACCCAAGGCACTTTCATTACTCCGTAGTGGACTCTGATACAGATGCATTTGGAAGATCCACTATGACGACAATCGCAGCACAGACAATGTGGGGAAGTCCACACTGTCATGTAAAAAGTGGTAATATTCTGGCCTTCTTGTCTTGTCAGATTGTCGTATCTCCGCTAACGCCGTCCTGTGCTTCTGCTGCGGCCTGCGAGCGTTCAAGGAGCTGGCCTACAAGTACAGACAGAACATCCCTCCATCTGAACTGCCAGGTCAGACGGAGCAAAATCAAGTTTAATGACATTTCAAGCTTTTTTTGACAAGTTGGACATAAAATGGGTCACTGTTTTTAGGATAAGACATTCACATATCCTAAATGTTTGTCATACCCATGTAACAACTTAAACTGTTATTGCCACAGCTACTGTAACATCTCGTCCCGACTGTTACTGGGGACGCAACTGTCGTACGCAGGTGAAGGCACATCATGCAACGTAAGTCTTTTCCATACAAAGCACCACATGAATCCATTAAGTCTCAGACAGCCTATCTGCCCTCTAGTGGTGTTGTGGTGAAATTGCAGTTTCTTTGTTGGCCTGAACTGCATCATTGACTCTGGACCAGTGACGATGTTTAAATGCTGCATTATACTGCCTCTCTTCTGTCCAACTATGCAACTTGTTTATCAGTAGCCATAATTTGTAGTCCCATCTGCTTACACCAATTACACCAAAAGCAAATGTACAGCTAACATTTTCTCATGTTCATACATTCAACATCCATATGTTAATGTGACACTCATAAAACTTAATATTGAATGACATAGATATGAAAAGGATTCTGGGCCACTGTTCTTTTAGCTGTATTCAACATCTATTTGATATTTTGGATAGATGTTTGAGCTTATATAGACGCATATTTTTAAAAGCCACAGGTTATTTTCTTTATTTAAAAAAAAAAATGTTTTTAATAGCATGTTGTTCAAGCCAAATGCATTATTTCTGTGCCATGGTACATCTGCGACTGATCTGTTAGTAGTCCTGGCTACGCTTTGGACAGAGGTGCTGGATGTGAGACACTGGGTGCCAGCCCCGTGCATGTTTTCTTATTTCACCACTAGACGGAGTCATTGTATAAACTTGGTCCTGTAGTTCCTAATGTATCCTGTGTAAGATGCTTCATCTCATCACTTTTGGTTTTGTGGTTTCTTTTCTTTTTTGAATTTCAGGAAATTCAACCACATATGTGAGCAGACACGTTTCAAGAGCTGAAGAGAAGAGGGGTTTGTTCTTTCACGTGTCCAGTGTACATAACTGAGCATCTCGTAGACACGATGTTACGTTTGTTTTGTTGTCCATTATAGCTAATTGCCTTCTAGATGTTATGCAATAACCTAATGCAGAAATTACAATCAGTATCCATTTACAGTAGTGACCAGTGTCTTACTTGACACAGGGCTGTGTGAAATAATGCTATGCACAAAAACATTGAAGTTCAATGTTTACAAAAGGTTTAAGATGGTTTTTAGAGTTAAGACCTGTGAGGGCATTTGACACCAACCACCATTTTAAATTTAGATACACTTTGCGTGTGGCTCATACATTCATCTAATCTACCAGGTAACCAACATCAACTTTTAGACTGGAGGACAGATCAGGAAGCATTTTTAAAAAATGACACACAAATTACTCTGGCAAAAATGTTGGTTTTCTCAGAGTGAGGCAAACTGTAAGGATTAAGGCCATTTATGTATGCTTACACATATTGGTGAGCATGTTTTTATATTGTCCTCCTCCAGCTTTGGTAATTGACGCTTGAAACACCTGTTTCCTTATGTTTACTTTCTTGAATTGTGATGTATTTTAACAGTCTTAAGAAATGCTAAGTTAAGAATCCAGGGGTTCCTACACCATAACACAGATGAAAACATATGTATCACAGTAAAGTGGTACAGAGTATTACTGTAATAGTAATATGCTGTACAACCATTTCGGGCCAAGACACAAGATGTTTCCAACATCCAACCTTTTATTTTTTTTTTTTTAAATGTGTTTATAAAGTGTAAATGTCTCACCTCTGAGGGACCTTTCTTGTTTCTCCAGGGCATTACCATGTTCCCAGACGAGGGCAAAAAGTCACATCAAAGCCCTGTATACATACTAGGGTAAATTCATAATCCCATTTGATATTTGTATGGGATTGGGAAGGGGATCAATGTATTGTAATGTCAAAAAGCTCGGAGCCCTCTGGTGCATGCTTTGCGCTGGCGTTCTCGGAGCCTTGTAGTAACGGCTAAGCTGTGATGAAATGCAGTTACTCCACGTTGACTCATGAAAGGAGCTCTCTAGGCAACCAGTATTGTGTAAATATGCTGAAGGTGGAAATGGCCCATAGTTTAGTTTTCATACGCAGAGTTTTGTAGGATGCACACAGTACCAACAGTTGAGAGAATCTTGCCAATGCAACAGTACATTCTGTTCGGTTGTCATTTGTGATCCAATTATATGTCATCACTTACCTTGCAAGAAGTTTGATAGTTTATGCAGATTTGTCTGTTAATATTTTGGAGATGGTCATTGGCTTGGCTCCTCAGGTACACAAAGCTGCTGTTTTACTGCAGGTTAACCATGTTTGTGGCTAGAAAGGTTCAGTGTCGACAAGTAAAAGCTGCCACAGCACCCTCATGTTGAATCTGATCTCTCATTTATGACTATCATCACCCAAAGTGTCAGTACGTCCCCAATATGCAAACATGCACAGCTAGTATCGAAGAAACTGACAAATCAGCCTTTTAAATTTGTTTTTGTTTTTTTTTAGTTTAGTCAACTAAGAACATACAAGGATGGTGTAATGTTTTCCTTGTTTTGTAGGATCACTGTCATCAGTATGTAGAAAATGCTAGTGGACTAGGGGTAGAAAATGCATCCAGTGCATTTTGTATGATTTCACACAAATGCTGGTCTTATATATTTTTTTTTTCTTTTTAATTTTTCAATATTTAGTTTTTCAGTTGACTTAGAAGAATCCATAATAAACGTCTAAAAATGTTTGGTAGATACTGTATGTTTATATTGTACAACTGAGGATGTTTGTACAACGTATGGAAAGGCTTCTTTTTAGGGCTGCAAGGTTATGATGTGAACCGAACGTCCTTGAACATTGATGTCCGTACTCTGGCTCATATCTGATTTGTAAACATGAGAAGTTTCATTCCAAAATAAGATGTACGTAATCAGGAATTAAAATAAATGAAGGATATGTCTTGTTGAATATCATAAATGATGTGCATTTTTGAAATATAGTATAGGTAACATTAGCCATAGTGAATTATGGATACAGTATGTGTTTTGGAGTGAAACTTCATGTTTTCATAAATGTTTGTGGCAAAATGGGGATGTGAATGGGTATTTTCCTGGCCTCTGCTTGAGTTCCTGAGTTAATTTGTGGTGCTTACAAAGTGGTTTAGGTGTTTATTTTATTTTTACCCCATCAGTTATGGTGGGTCCACAATGGCATTCCTTAGCGGCTCAGGCCCTAAGCTCTGGGCACCATAACCCAACAACAGTCCCAAGCTGCTTCTATCAGGAATTGGTAATAAAGAGGCTTTGGAGGAGTGCTTTGCATTCTCCCTGGGGTAGAGGGGGTTATGTTGTATACTACGGCAAATATTTACTCACTTTGTGTGCAAAAGTGTGGACCAGGCTGCTCAGCAGTATGGAAGAGGCAGGTTTCATTCTACCTCATCACAGCTCACAAGAATATGGGAGACTGAACAGGCAGTCATAGTCACATCAGTTCGAAGCTGGGCCCGCATCTCTCAGTATGAAGGATGGAAGTCCTGACTGATGCTTGTAAACTTTGCATGCAATGCACTATTTGAACAGTTAGTCAAGACAATAATCACCTTCTAGAGTAGCACCAGGCACATGGAAAAATATTGAGGTTGACAAATATGTTTGAGCATTTGTGAAATGCCTTTTTACCATGTATATTGTATTAGCAATGCAGAAATAATCTTTGAAATGCATATGGATCTGATTTTTCTGATTTGTAACAAATTAAAAGACTGATATAGATGTCTGTAGAAGCTGACTTGCTTTTCTCAATACCATAGAAGTCCCCCAACACTTACACGTGTTTGGCTTATTGTCACGTCACTTGGATGTTTGAGCTTCACTGCACAGAATGTGTTCGACACTAAAATGCTGTTTTCACTTAAATCTCAGTTTAAGACTTAAGAAGCCAATGGTGGTCCAAAATACACCGTACATGGAAATCTGAAACCTGCAACACACAAACTGTGAATGGACTTTGTACTGAAGTGGAAGACCTCTTGTATTGGGTAGAAAATGCAAATGTTCCTACTGATTGCGTAACATCTTGCATCTGGTCAAGGACACATGTGAATAACAGCCTTTATTGAAACTTTACATCGACTCATTTTAAATATCGTGATTGCTAGTTCTTTCATACTACACAAGTATATTAGTACTCTGTTTTGACTTCCCTTTTATAATCCAGTATGAGCCTTGGAAGTACATACTCTATGCATACACTGTTATATTAATGTACAGTCTACGCTCTGCAGAACACTTTTGGGTAATGAGTAATTAATCAAGCATTTGAGCCTGTGCTGAAAACATAACCACATTAAGGAAAAAAGAAAGCTGGCACGCGGCAGCACAAAATCCACAATGACGGACCTACTGAAAGCAAAGTGCAGTGGGTGGAGTGTTAACTCACAGAATAGCATCAAACTGGTTTAAAAAAACAAAGTGCTCCTAAGAGTTGGGGTTGAGGAGTACACAATACTCTTGTTCATGTTTGCAATCTGTCATCTTTTTTAAACACAGCAGTTAGTGCCTTGGCATAGTAAGCAGCATATTATTCAATTTTTGTTTAAACACTTTTAGTTTTCTATTTTTATAGATTGAGATGACTACTTTCCAGCATGACGCTACAGCAGATAGAGCAGTAGTAATTTTGTAAAAGTTGATTTCAGAAATGAAAGAAGTGGGTTATATTTCACAAAGTGGCACAAAAAGTTCAGAAATGCATAACTGGCCCACCAGAGTCCCTGGTCTTTTCACCAACTTAAAGCCCGTCTGGTCAAATCTGGTTGGTCAGACTGCACAGTACTGTGTACTGACGGAGAGACGGCTGGCTGCCGCTGACTGTGTTTGACTCAGTTGTGGTGGTGAGTGCAGTGGAAGGGAGTGGACCAACCCCTCCTGACACCTGGCTCTCCCATGGCCTCCACTCTGGTCTGGCCCTCTGGCTCTGTGGACTGAGGGTGGTGCTTCCAACGGCAGGCCTCTTCCCTTCATATGTCCCCCTAACCAATCCATTCAGCGCGGCAGAAGTCTGGTCCATGTGCTCAGCTGAGACCAGAGGCTGCCGGTCCTCCTCCTCAGAGATGGCAAACACTGCCACGCTGATGTGATCACTCTCGCCTGGGAACTCGCGCCTCTTTCCGGCCTGGCCACTCTCGAGCTGACACTGCAGGGAGGAAGAAGAGCCAGAGCTTGGTTCCGAGGGGGAGCCCTGTGCATGAGGAACCCCGGAGGCCTTTGTTGGGTCTGCTGTTCCGGAAAGCAGGCCAAAGCAAGGGCCCGTGAAGCGTGAGCGCCGCAGGTTGCTGGTGGAGTTGAAACG
Source organism: Gadopsis marmoratus (assembly GCA_036023855.1). Lineage (NCBI taxonomy): Eukaryota > Metazoa > Chordata > Actinopteri > Centrarchiformes > Percichthyidae > Gadopsis > Gadopsis marmoratus. Next base: position 9,740 of record JAVQJF010080913.1, on the reverse strand, counting down.
CCGCTGCCTCTGGGCGGGCTGCGTAAGGGGGTAGGACGCATTACTGATGGATGAGTCAGAGATGGTGCTGTCCTCTGCCTTGGCCTCCAGGTAAACATCCGAGAAGACCATCCTGCTGTCGTCCCCTCTGCAGTCAGCTACCAAACTGGATGGAGCCTGGAAAGATAGGAGTGTTTGTAGGCCGTCTCGACTTTCTCACACATTTAGACTAGTCACAGATGGAAAAGCACAGGTGTAATTAACACTAAAGATGGATCCACTGCATTCAAGTGTCCCAGTAAGCCATGCCAGTGAGGCAGCAGGCACAATATTGGGACCCTGTAACTTAACACACCTAAATAAAATGCAGCCATTTGTAATGTTAAAAATTCTACCTGTACTTTTCATGCTTTAAGTAAAAAATATCTAATAGAATGTCATAGTAATACACTTTAGTTATATAGCACCATTCATACAGTTAAGAAAAATAAAACTTGACATCGAGGCATCAGCACTATTCAAACTATCCCCAACTATATATATATATATATATATATAGTGAATATAAGAAGATGCACCGATCAGCCATAACATTATGACCACCTGCCTAATATTGTGTAGGTCCCCTTTTGCCACCAAAACAGCGCTGACCCGTCGATGCATGGACTCCACTAGATCTCTGAAGGTGTGCTCTGGTTTCTGGCACCAAGACATTAGCAGCAGATCCTTTAAGTCCTGTAAGTTGCGAGATGTTGCCTTTATGGATCGGACTTATTTGTCCAGCGCAGCCCACAGATGCTCGATTGGATTGAGATCTGGGGAATTTGGAGGCCAAATCAACACCTTGAACTCCTGAACCATTTTTGCAGTGCAGCAGGGCGCATTATCCTGCTGAAAGAGGTCACAGCCATTAGGGAATACCGTTTCCATGAAGGGGTGTACTTGGTCTGCAACAATGTTTAGGTAGGTGGTACGTGTCAAAGTAACATCCACATGAATGGCAGGACCCAAGGTTACCCAGCAGAATATTGCTCAAAGCATCACACTGCCTCCAGCGGCTTACCTTTTTCCCCACAGTGCATCCTGGCACGTCTTCGCAAAGTGGCACAAACAAAGTTCACAAATGCATAACCGCTCTTTTCACCTAGTGTGCACACACACACGCAACCGGCCATCCATATAATGTAAAAGAAACATGATTCATCAGACCTGGCCACCTTTTGCCATTGTTCCGTGGTCCAGTTCTGATGCTCACATGCCCATTGTAGGTGCTGTTGGCGGTAGACAGGGGTCAGCATGGGCACCCTGACCGGTCTGCAGCCCCTTATGCAACAAACTGCGATGCTCTGTGTGTTCCGACACCTTTCTATCAGAACCAGCATCAACTTTGAGCAATTTGAGCTACAGAAGCTCTTCTGTTGGATTGGATCACACAGGCCAGCCTTCGCTCCCCACGCACATCAATGAGCCTGTCAGCAGAACACCTTCCTTGGACCACTGCAGACTGGGAGCCCCCACAAGAGCTGCAGTTTTGGAGATGCTCTGACCCAGTCGTCTAGCCATCACAATCTGGCCCCTTGTCAAAGTCTCTCACATCCTTCCGCTTGTCCATTTTTCCTGCTTGGAGGACAAAATTTTCACTTCCTGCATCAAATCCCCCCCACTAACAGGTGACATGGTAACGAGAATCAGTTTTCTTCACCTGTCAGTGGTCATGATGTTATAGCTGATCGGTGTAAGTTTAAGTTATACAAAACTGTTACCATTCAACTCTTAAAATCTTGTTTTCCTTAAGTTGACAGAACAAATAACCAGACAGATTAATTCAAATGGAATTTCAGCTGTTTCAAGAATTTACCCAAATAACGTATTTCCTTACTTACTCTTGGTGGTATGTAGACATGCAGATAGCTTGAATTTTATATATCCAGATTTTGAGTTCTCAATCCACCTCAGTAGTATGTGAAAGACTCAATATTGACATGTCTTTCAGGAGACACTGTCCTGGTTACACTAGATAATGTTGACAGCCCGTTTTATTTATTTTTTGTACTTGTGGTGAGCTGACCCTTTAAATCAAGTGAGAATACCTTAAGACAATTCTAGAGATAAGCTAATTTAAATTGGAAACAAACTGTATAAACCCAACTGACTGACACTCTAGCACGACTGCTCCTCATCAACCTCGCATGCCCTAAATGGTCCTGGGTGTGAAAACATGAAAGGTTCTAGTACTGACGCTGTCCACCAGCTTGGTGAAAGGACTGGCGGAGTTCCAGCTGCACCACTTCTTATGCAGCTGCGGCAGGGGAGGGAGGAAGTCCTGGAAGGTGCGTACACTCCACGCTCTTGGCCTGGCACAGCCGCCGCTCCCATCCTTGGCAGACCTGACACCAGTAGGTGAGGTGGTGGAGTCTGGTGAAGGCCAGTCACCTGCAGGACTGGGACCAGTGTCACTGTGCCGCATAATCCTCTCCCGCTGCAGAGACACAGAATGCATATACATTAAAATGAGTAGTCTGGGCCTATCTACAGTGGCACACTGCATGGCCACCGGCAGCCATATTGGAAGTCTTCAGCTGTCTCAGCAGATTATATAAAGAGCTGCCTGAAAAGTGATAATTTTGTATCTGATGTATATGCCGTTGTTGTGGAACAACCTGAATCAGCACTCAAACAGTCCCATCACCATATTATGAACCAACTGGCTGCCAGTCTACTGGTTGCACCAGCTACATTTACCTCCTCACACCTGAATTTTTCCCTGCAGATTGTGTTGTGTACTACATTAATGGATTAACAAGACGGAACTGTGATGATTAGCTTGGCCTGCTCAGTCACACAGTCAGCCAGCTAAGCGTGTGTGGCTCACGTACCAATCTCAATCATTATTTATTAAGTATATTAAAGTTGTCAAGAGAACAGCAGGGGCTTTGGAATGATTTCAGTCACATTTGTGGTGTTGTGAATGCACAACTCTTACCATCTGAACAGCACATTACAGGTCCAAACAAATGACAATTTGAGACACTTAACTGTATTGTATAGGTCATATTTGAGAGGCTAATTGTGATTGACAGGTTAGCAAAGGCTGCGTTATCCTTACTGATCGGTCACCTGCTGTTGATCAGGGGAGGGGGAAGGTATTAGGGGTTGCAACCAACAGACAGAAGGAGTCCAGATAATCCTTCACGCAGAGTCACTAGCAGCTAGCTTTGTCTAGACAAGAGTTAGCTAGGGCTTTAAATAAAATGTTCTTTTGGTCACTAAAGCCCCACAAACACAACGGCAACTTTGACACACGAGGTGAGAAATCAGCCACCCAAAACATTCACTTGGCCACAAACCGTGGCTCCAAAAGTGGGGTCTGACACCCGTAAGAGGTGTTTGGAGAAGCTCGCCATACTCTCCAAAAAAAAAAGGTCAAAAACAGTGAGGAATGTGAGACTTCTCTGCCTTGATCTCATCACCCTGCCTACAGCAAGAATGGGTTTAAGGTCTTCTGGTTGCTTTGTTGTAACTAAATTGAAGCTCCTCTTGGAAGGGGTCCTTTGCAACAAAACGTTATCAAATGGGGGTTTCATGGCTTGATGCACGTCTTCATATGGGGGTCATGAAAATTGCTAACCAACCTGAGAGTTCACCTGGCAATGACATTGAGAAGATGAATTTGAAATCTTTCAGTGACCTTTGCCATGGTTAGCCCATGCAACATTGTCTGCATTGAGGAAACACACAGGCAGACCACACACTGTGTGCCAAAGCGTGCATGACACACAAACACACACACACACAATTTGAGCTGGGAATCTGGCTCTGTAGATAATACTCCATTAGCCTGGGCTGCAGAAAGGCTTGCCAGTCCCTCAAAAAGCTGCCAGAGATGTTTTATGCCAACTCTTATTCCAAGAGAATACAAAAAGAGAGCAGAGAAAAAAAAAAAAGCTTGGTCCAGCCTCTTCCTCAACGCTCCACCCATCTTTTAATTATCCTCATTTACCATTTATGTCCTCATAGATTTCGACTATATCATTCGTACGCCAATAAAATGGTGTCAGTCTTACTAGGAGCACTGGGTCAAGTCAAAGCAACGAATGCCCTGTCATCTCTGATGCTCATTGATTCAGGAATCACCCACAGAAAGTTTGGCCATGAGATTAAATAGACAATTTCATCATCCACTGTATAGCATCAACACTGTTTTCAGATAGAACCTTTTCTCCACATGAACCCAAGTCAAATGGAAATTTTGACCCGATGACGACCCAAAGAGTGAACGAATCACCAGAGTCCACAATTTATCCTGAGGGCGAAAGAGTCATGCCAATCCGTCAAATAGTTTAAGACATTTAATTTAAAACCACAAAAGTCAATCTCAAAGGAAAAGTCAGGGGATCACCCAAGACAGTAGGCTTCATCCTCTGGGGATCGTGAATGTCTGCAATAATCCAACCAATAGTTGGATTGATAGATATTTCGGTCTGGACCAAAGTTGTGGACCAGCCGACAGACTGACATTGAAATCTATAGAGTCATGCCGCTAGCATGTACATTTTTAGGGCTCCTGAATGTTTAGCTTTGGAGCTAGTAATGTCCTAACTAGGTGAAAACATAGACAACTGTTTGGCATGAAACTGGGCCTTACTGTGTGAGGTGAGAAGGGTAGTCTGCTTGGGTTAGGACCTGAAGATATAATGAAAACCTCATCTGCACCAAGGTCGAGTTCAGTTAAACCGCTGAAGGAGAGGTCCACCTCTGCATTCTGGGAAATGTCACCACCAGCACTGACTACAGAAACACAGGACATAAAAAATAGACACAAAATATTTTGAGAACATTAATGGTAAGGCCGTTTTTAATATTTTTATTGAACTGTAATAGTACTTATGTGCGAGTTGGAGCTCAGAGCAGTTTCAGAGAGAAATACATTATAAAAGTTCATGTAAAGGCCTACATCTTTAAGTAAGGACTGTTTGCCACTCAGAAAAGCGGCAGAGCTTATGATGTAGTACTGCAATTTAAATGGTTCAATGAAACAACATGCAGAGTAGGCTAATCTCAACTCCTTCACTGTTTATAAGCTGTGTGTTTTTGTGTAAACCCCTTACACTTTGACTGGAGCACACAGAGAGGGGGACTGTACTCCCCTGTTGTTCAAACTACTCCCAGGCTGCTTTGTGGGTTAAATGCCACAACCCACAAATCTCTCAGCCTGGGTTCAGTCCCCCACACACACAGAGAGAGAGACAGAGACAGAGACAGAGAGAGAGACAGAGAGAGACAGAGACAGAGAGAGAGAGAGAGAGACCGAGAGACCTTTGGATTGTTCCAGGATCAAGCCTGTGTGCTGCTCCAAAAGTAATGCAATTTTCCTTTCCATTCCCATTCCATTTCCACCCAGAGTCCACACAGGGTTCCCTGTACGCAGTTTGTTTTAATTTAAAGTAACATCTTATGACATAACTGGTTCACGAACGCTTGTAATGCTCAGTATTAATCTTTTTTGTTTTTTTCCAGAATTTCCAAAAACTGCAGTGGCAAATTTGCGTGGAATAAACAGAAGAACAACTGGGTGGTTAGCATGAACAGAGTTAACCACTATAGCTGAACATACAAAAGAGCAGCAACACCTAGAAATACTCATGAGTTGAAAATCCAGTCACACACTCTTTGATTGAAGTCATCTCCTGAAGACATCACAGCAATTTAGGCATATTCCTCAAACCCAGGGCTCTCACTAAAACTTTACTGCATTGAAAATGAATTAATGGCAGATTCATATCATTTAAAAAAAAAATTCTACTCAAACGTTGTGTAAATATGAATCAAAATCCACAGTTTTGGCCTTGCTGCAAAACCGTATATCTTAGCTGTTTTCAAGAGGAACTGACAGATTAAAAATGTTCTGCATCAAGTACGTCACTTTGCTCTTTAAGGGCCAACATCAGCAATCCAATCTATTCGTCTATCCATTATGTGTGTGTAGTCATGTGTGTCCACCCAACCTGTGCGTGGCGGGCTGTCGTTGTCCTGCTCTGTGGTCACCTCCAGGTTGGTCTGATTCTCGGCCATCAGCTGCAGCTCGCTGACCTCAGCCCCGGTGTTCTGGACTCCCTCTGGCACCTACAACAAAAGCACACAGCGCAACAGCATTCAGTTTTTATCCACAGTCCTTCGTCACGAGACCAGCCGTGCAAACATGTTCAGTACAGATGTTCCCAGAAGGAATCAATCCCCAAAGCCATCCACGGCAATGTCGTGCAATGCACAGAGCCACAGCACAGCAGCAGTCAACACTACTTCATGCATACGTAGTAAATACAAAGAATACTAGAAATATGGAAAAAACATTAACAGTGATATGTTATATCAGTGTTAATTATACAGTATTTCCTTGAAAAACTTATGACAGGGCTTTTGGTTAAATTATTGTCCAATATAATCTATTTTAATTCCATTACCAGTGCAAATTCTGCATAATTCATGACAACGCACTTACTTTTGCAGATGGTGTAATAAAATGGCAACGGTACTGCAAATAACTTTATTTATATAGTCCTCATACAATGGTGTGTGGTTCATTATAGGGAGAAAATGTACATACATTTGCTTAACTGAATCAATTCGACAACTATAAATGATAATTCCACCTATTTTCAACCTGGATTTATGTTGCCAGAGAAGAGGAGGAGAGAAGACCCCCGCTATCTGGCCCTCTGTAACACTCTGTAGCAAAAACTGCTCCAACATAAAACTTTTAACATTTTTAACATCTAACATTTTAGCTTAAAAAACAAAAATGACAACGAAAAAACGATCATCAAAATAGTAGTAATTTTCTGTCGATCGACTAATCGGCACATCGAACTGTTGCAGGTCTTGACTGGGGTGAAGTGACCCTTTAAAAGGACTGGCATTGCACTCCTATAAGATTGTCAGACTCACAATGGACAGCATTTAAAAAAAAAACAATCAAAGATTGATACAGCAGAACCAGATATATCGTCTTTTTAATTCAATGCAGTAGTCATCCTTGTTAAAAACATGGTGCTTACAATACCCACAATACAACTCGACCTCCAACTGTTATTTAAAATCCCCCCCCCCCCGCTTCATCATCAGGTCGATCAACCATTGTTTCAAACCTGTATGACCCAATGTGAACCAGAGGTGGTACGGCTCTGTGGGGAGTTGAGGGGAAGTGCTACAGCAGTCAACAGTGTTTGCTTCAGTGGCAAAGAATATCAAAAGAAATGTCCAGTGATCCAGGATGAAGCGCTCTTTTCAGAGGAATGTCTAACTGACAGACAAGGCAATAGAGAAAAGAAGACAGGTAGGGGAGGGACATGTAGAGAGGACAAATGGAGAAGAATCTGAAAGAAGGAGTATACAGTAGTGTCTGTACCTCAGAGTTGCTGGATGCACAGGAGCTGGCTCTTTTTGGACACAGTTTGGGTCTGGAAAACATACAGTACCACAGCAATTCAGTTTAGGATTACAAACCGTACTGAAATGGGAGCTTTTTGACATAGTAACCACCTCACTCAACACATGATAGCTCCAACATACCCGTGGCTATTTCCCCCTCAATAGTTGCTCTATTGTGGTGTTGGATGACGAAGCAAGATCCACCGCAATCGTGCATTCACACTTGCCACAACTCTAGAAGTTCACATAGTGGTTGTTACTGAGATGTTCTTGCTATGCATTGCTTTTTTCCTGTAGGGATGAACCGCTGTCACTTTTTCACTTGCCAATAGCCATGTCCAGTATTTATTTCCAGACACACTGGTGGCTGTTTCTTTACAACTGAGAAAATTACTAATACCACTTACTGATATGTACCATGCTTTTCTGACATGTTCTTAAATACATAGGAACCAATGAAGCATGCAGAAATACTTGAGCAAGTACTCTCTTGTTAAAAATTACTCACAGCTGAATGAGTTCATTACCAGCCACCGGTCAACCGAGGGAAACCCCTGCTGTGACTCTCATCCACCTTTGGCTGTTTTCTGGCCAGGGCAGGGCCAGAGTAAGTTGATCGCACTGCTGCTTTAAAACTTGCAAGATCTCGCCTAGCTCACCAGGCTAGTTGTTTTCCAATGATTTCTGTGATCTCATTTAAAATAATAGCGAACAACTGAGTGAGAAAAATAAAACGGCTACTGATGCTGCTCATGAGCTTGACATGTCACGGTAAAGCAGTTTCTGGCTTCTGAATGAGTAATTACACTTTCCTTTTATTGAACACGTGTTTCCAGTTTCCCTGTCATTAACAGTGAGAACCTGTGGCGTTTATTGTGCCTAACGGATGAGTTGGAGACACTGAGCTGTATTTGAAATGAGCACAAATCATATTAAACAGGGGTACTTTTCACAGCAAGCGGAATACTGAGGCCCACGCAAGTCTAAAACTTCCTTGATTTTGACTCTATCTGGACCAGTAGGTTAAAACAGTCACCTTGTCAGAACAGATAGTATTACAACCCTATGACGTTAACCTCTCAGCTTGTGTTCATTGTCCCCTGGGATGGACAAGAGGGAACAGCTTGTAAATTACACCTTTTGATTGTCTGACAATGCCGTCGGTACTAATCTCACATTGAGTCTTAATTCTCCTTGTTGTCCCTTTCCCCCCACCCATTCACTTTCACGTAGCTTGTGTTTTTATGTGCTGGAATTGATGCCAGGTGCTGTACCTTGAATGCCCCGCTGTCTATGGTGAGAATGCTCCACATCAAGGAAGCCGCACATTTGCAGCCAAATCCAACTAATCTCCAAGGGTCACCACATCAGGGACTGAGGCTTCCAGCTGAGTCAACATAACAAAGTGGTGACTGTGTATGTGCGAGTGTGTGCATCTGTGTCTGCGCGCGTGTGTGTGTGTGTGTGTGTGTGTGCGCACATTTACTGTCAGACCAGCCCATTTTCATTCATGGGAGAAATCAAAGATAAGACTTGTGAAATTTCTCAGGAGGATATTTCCTGTGGAATCAGCTAAATTAGGTGTACGCTTCAAAAACAAAGCAAACAAGAATATGAAGGTTTTAGCTGAGAAAATATACATCATCTCCGTCTGTGTCTGTCTGTGTCTCGCTCTCTCTGTCTGTCTGTCTGTGTCTCCCTCTCTCTCTGTCTGTCTGTGTCTCTCTCTCTCTCTCTGTCTGTCTGTGTCTCTCTCTCTCTCTCTGTCTGTCTGTGTCTCTCTCTCTCTCTGTCTGTCTGTGTCTCTCTCTCTCTCTGTGTCTCTCTCTCTCTCTGTCTGATTGTCTGTGTCTCTCTCTCTCTCTCGGTCTGTCTCTGTCTCGCTCTCTCTCTCTCTCAGTCTGTCTGTGTCTCGCTCTCTGTGTGTGTGTGTGTGGAGTCTGGATCTTCGGGACCTGGTTCTGCACAGTCTGGATGCACACAGGTCTGGTCGAGTGGATGCGGACCGCCTGCTGCTGCTACTGTTATTAGTGTAGCTGCTGTTGTACTGCTAATACTATTGGTTGTTTATTTTAACATCAGTAGCATTGTAGCTGCCATTGCTTTGCATCTTCTGTATGTGGAATTGTACTGTGCTACTGTGTGTTCTCTTTCATCCTGCTCCCACTCTACCCCCGAGGCAGATGACCACCCACCAAGAGCCTGGTTCTGCTCGAGGTTTCTGCCTGTTAAAAGGCAGTGTTTCCTTGCCACTGTCGCCTAGCGCTTGCTCATGGTGGAAATGTTGGGTCTATACATATAGAGTTGGTTTAGACTTGCTCTATATTAACAAG